>NMUG010012724.1:0-10292 GCA_002855965.1 Monotropa hypopitys
ATCGCATCATGGCCTTGTGTCTTTGAGGTATCCTACATGTTGGTCTCCCTCTATGAATGTTGAGTTTCCCCATCCTTTAGAAGTTGAGTATTGATCTCTTGTAGCAAGTCTAGTTGTCTTGCGGTGATTGTGTGCTCTTGTATCCTCGTTTCTAGTGACCATGATGTATCTCTTGTGGTTATTGTTTGGTCTTAGACTCCTTTGTTTCACTAGAGTTGAGATTATAGTTTGTGGTAAGATGAGATTTGTGGAAGTATTCGAGGATTGTTGTTGTGGTTATCCCTCGTCTTATCGTTAGTGAGGCAGAACTTGGGTCTTGTCGGTACATTGTATTGAGATTTTGGTGAACTTGGCTTTGGTTTGGTGATTAGTGATATCCCTTGGAGCCCTTTTGTTTCAAAGTTGGTTGTTTTTTCTATGTTGAGGTATTAACACTCGTGTAGTTATTGGTAAAATAGACCTTATGGTCCATCCGAGTTTGTGTTTTCCCTTCCATTTTAGTAGAAATCTTGAAGTGTTACCAAGACTCTCTAGTGTTTTCCTTTAAGGGGTATGACCCGTCGGTCATATCACTTCACGAGATGGAATTATGTATGCTCATTTTGGGATTTTGTAGGCTTAGTGATGCCATTGTTCGTTAGTTCGTGGAGTTAAGTTCGAATGTGACGTGTTGTTCCATGTTGGAATTCTTACCTTGTGTTGACTTGGACCAGTTGGTCGTGAGAAGTTCGACATAGAGGTTCGTTTGTTGGAATTCGGGCTTACTCTTCATGTGGAGGCTTGGATGCTCCTTGAGAATTGCCTGTCTTTCTCGTGTTCGCTCGGGTCTTCTCGATGGAATGGCATTAGTTGTTGCCTTGCGAGTTAGATATATGGTTGCGGGTCGTGTCATGAGTGCCTTGAATGAATGCTTTGTTTAAATCATTCCTAGCTCGATGGCGAAAGTGATCCTCTTGTTCAAATCCTTAGCTTGTAAGGAGTTGTAGGATCCTTGGTGTTTTGCGTGTTCATTGTTGTGAGTCCTGTCGGTGTGTCCCTTGCCACCTATCGATTTGTTAGACCATTGTGTATTTCTTTCAGGATAGGTATGGATAGGAAGTTCTCCCTTGTGGATCCGTTATAAGTGTTGAATTCCTCCAAGTGATCGGTGTCACGTTGTGCAATCGTTCCATCCTGACCTCAGTGTAGACTACCCTTGTATAGACACCTATGTGTTTTTATAGATTGACATCTCTTTTCTTTGACTCGGTTGATATGGTATGTCATGAGGAAGCACATGTGAGGTATTGTATGGTTTCATATCACTCTGCGTGGCATTTTGATTCCTTTTCTTTGGTTGGTGTTGGCTTTTATCGATGTAATCCTTATTGGGAGTTTCCTTTATTTCTCCTTGATAGACCATCTCTTCGACAGTCGTGTTTGAGCACAAGTGGTGTATCCACTATGTGGTGTTGAAACTCTAGTGGCGAAAGAGATTTCGACCTCTCCTTTGTTATTTCATCTAACACATACTTTTATACCGTATGTTTCATCGACCGTAGGTTGATGGGTCTTGGAAATTTAGAAAGCCTTGTGTTCGATTGGTCGTGGGCCATGTGTTATTGTTTCTTAGTTGACGATCCTTGGCATTAAATCAGAGTTCTTCTGGTACCTAGTGTTTGTTGTGCTTGTCTTGCGACTCATGTGGAGCTTGTTGACTCCTTGATGATATTCATTTGAGTTTACTCCGTTCAATGTATGTGGTGAGACTTGTTGATTCTTTGATGATGTTTCTTTGACTGCGTCTTATTTGATGCATGTGGTGGGACTTTTCACGTTCCTTGTGGTGTTTTATTTGAGTTACATTTCAACTCGCAGATCACCCACATGACTCGATGTGCCACTTCGTTTCTCTAGTTGGGTGACACATGACGATCGTATTTCATTGTTCCACTTAGTGAAAATCTTCCTTGTTCGAAGGACTATACTTTTGGTTGGTTGCCTCTCTATCCAAGAAAAGTATTTAGATACTTGAGCTAAAAGGTCACCTATGTGAGTATGAAGTGTGGGCTCTTCTTCAGAATTGAGGAAGGCAAATTTCTTGAGAAATTACTTGCAAAACATAGAGAAATGTTCAAGGACAAACCGAATACAAGCAATGAGAACTAAGCTGTGTAAGGAAAGGTTATATGTGTGGTCTATTTCTCAGATTACACGAACGTCAAAATAATTCAAGAGAACATGTTCATTGGTCAACTATTAATACCCAATAGGTTTTTACAGGAGAAGGTTCAAAGACAAAAGCTACCTATCCTATGCAAGACTGATCCATAAAACTCTCTCACTCTCTCTCCAAGTCTTTGGTGTCTCGATCATTTCAATTGCTATTTTGTTAATTTAATTCATGTGGGGGATCGTTGGAAAATATTGGGGTTTAACCAATATTTATATGGATTTTGACCCATGATGTAATGACCCACCCATACCCTGCACAATATTGTCTGCTTTGGATGTCAAGTCCCAGTGGACTTCCCAAGGGGTCACCCATCCTTGGACTACTCTAGGATGAACACACTTAATTGGGATATTCCAATGGGCTTTGATGCCCGCGCGACTTTAAAAGGCTATGTACAAGGTAGGTTCATGGTCAATTATTTATAACACAACTTAAATCCTCCAAGCGATGTGGGACCTATGACCACCCACCACAATCTCCCCTACCTAGGACCATTATGTCCTTCCTGTGGGCTCAAGATTTATCTTGGGTGTCATAATCTCTACCACTTAAGAATACACGCCCTCGTATGTGATAAATATTCTCATCTAGTCCCACATTTCTAGTTGGTGCAGGCTCTGATACCATATGTAACGATCCGCCCCTTCCCTGCACAATATTGTCTACTTCGGACGCCAAATCCCAGTGGACTTTCTAGGGGATCACCCATCTTTGAACTACTTCAGGACAAGCATGCTTAACTGGGATATTACAATGAGCTTTGACACCTGCACGACTTTAAAAGTCCTTGTGCAATGTATGTTTATGATCTATTATTTATAACACACAACTTACATTCACCAAGTGATATGGGACCCACGACCATCCACCACAATCTCCCCCAACTAGGACCATTATGTCCTTTATGTGGGCTCAAGATTCATCCAAGGTGTCACACATGAATATTTAATGGGTATGACACCGCTTAAGGTAAGTCCAAGTGGGTTTGAATACTCATAAGTAAGGAGTTTAATCCAAAAAAACAAATATCAAATACATTGAGTAATGAATGAGAAATTACCATTCAAAGTGTGATGTGACATCCTACTAGTGCGCAAAGATGATATCCAGTGTGGTAGAATGGCACAGAAGATGTATAGTTATTTTGTCAATCAGGGAATGATAGATAATGTACATGTTCCACTATTTTCACCAATCAGATAGAATTTTGGTTCCTAGGGATACATCCAAAGTTTTAATCCTAATGGAACCAGATGTCTATCTAATCAGATAAGGATAAAGATAATCACAAAAGAATCATATTGAGATTGGTATGAGAAGTCCTGATCAAACTTTGATTGTTGGTGAGAAACTAATAATCCGGAAGGACTCTAAGACAGAGATGTCTCTCTATAAACAGACTCATATCTTTAGAAGAAAGGTGCATACACACATGCATACTATTTTGTGCACATATAGATTTGAGAGCTTGTTTTTTTATTAGAGTTTTTCTTGATTGAGTTTGATTGTGATCTAATTTAATCATCGTAGATCCTTCCGGTCACAGCGGTGAAGAATCATCTAACTCTTTCTTTGTGAGTGCAGATATAAGTTTCAGTTAAGCAAAAAATAGACAAAGTTCGATCAAGTTCATCCACATATACTACTAGGTAATTTATTAATTTTACCCACATACATTCTAATGAGAGTTGACAACTAAATTCTAAATCTTTATATTGTTATACCATTACTTTCTTGATCGATTTAGTCAAAGAGATAAAAGGGTTGGACTGGTAAACGAGGCTCTACCTTACTAGGTATGATCCATGGAGACACATGCTTTCTAGAAAGACAAGGCACTACAATAAAGTTATTAAGAGTTTGGATTGTCAAGATAATTGTATTTATTATCTGTAGGGGTAATAGTAAGGCTCTGTTTGGTAATGTTTCTGTTTTCTGTTTTTTTGTTTTCAAAAGTTTTGGAAATATTTCAGATAAACATGTTTGTTTAAGTGTTTTTGTATTTAGAATTGATAAACATTTTCAAGAATTTCTGGAAATTCTAAAAACTGAGTTTTCACTGTTTTCGCTCTTTTTGCAAATAGTTTTTGTCACGCCCCAATCCTGTTAATTATAGAGCCAATCATTCAGGAGTGACACATGGTAGATTCTTACCATCCCAACTCTCTAATCACAACCATAACTCACAAAATAAAAGCTACTGACTGAAATAAAAAATATCTCATAACTCAAATGATGATACAGACTCCAAATCAACTCTGAAACAGACTGAAATCAAATCAACGCAGCTCAACTCAACACTAGGCAACAAGCCATGGCCCAACCCACACCGATGTACAAATAAAGTACAACTCAACTATGATACAACAAAGATAAATAATAACTCTTTGACTCAACAAACTCAACTACTGACCATGAACAACTGATAGACTCCTCCACGCTCTACTGTAATAGCTGGACTAGACTGAACTCTAGCCTCAATCACCTAAAAAAGTGAGTAAAAACTCGTCAACTCGACGGCTATAGAAAAGCATAAAGAAGAGAAGCAAAATAGCATGGATCACAATATTTCTCAAAACACATCTCTTTTCAAACTCTTTTCTCATCTCTTTTGAAAACTCTGAAATTCCATTTATTTCCCAAAATCTCTTTCCTCATTTTACTTTTCAAAATATAATTTTCATTTTTGCTTTTCCTTTTCAAAATATAATCTCATTTATTCTCTCTTCTTATCTCAAAACTCATTACATCTTTATTTTTCAAAACCCTTTCCCAATTCTCCTTCAAAACTCATTTCCCATGTTTCTCTTTCCCACTCATTTTGTCTCTTTTATTCATTTTAAAACTCTTTTTATCACTTTCCTCGTTTCAAAACCCATTTCATCTCTTTTCTCTTAAAACTCTTTTCTCAAAAACTCTTTTATCTCTTTACTCATTTCAAAATCTCATCTCTTTATATCTCATAAATCTCAAAGGATCAAATAAGATCCATCTCAAATCTCATCTCAATATGGATCAGTTAGAATCCATCAATTTGTCATCTCATCTCCATCGACCTCATCACTAATATAGCCAAGAATCAACTCATCACCTCCGAATCCTCTGACCAGAGTTGTTATAGATCTGTTACCCTGAGAATCAATCTGAATAAATAAATCGGAATAAACCATGGTCCACTTAAACAATTCTCAGTGGTAGAGAATAATACTCTAATACATAATCTTCGAATAAGCTTCATAATATTCCAACAACAAGGTGTGGAATGGAGTTATCAACATCAAAAGATGTATTCCAACTACAAGCCATGGAACAGACCTATCAAACTACTCCAACTTACTAGCCATGGAATGAGGCTCAAATCAGAATCTCAACATGGCTATATTGCTGAAAATGCATATTTTCCCATTTTTATGATTTATTTCTCAAAACTATTTCTTTAATATCATTCCAACTCCCATTTAGTTATCAAAACTCTTCTTTTCTCTTTTTTTCACAACTCTTTCATTTTCCTCTTTATTTCTCATAACTCTTTTCGCAAACCCCCCTCCCTCTCTTCATTTCCAAAACTTATTCTCTTTCTCTTTTACATTTTTCATACAATTTTATAGGTATTCACCTGGCTAATAGAGTAGCCTACCCAATTTGTTTGTCCTTGCGTGATGCCACGAATAACGAAGGCCTTTCTAACTCAATTTTTGGTGAATTCTCCGTCCACCACGGAACCACTGCAACACCTACTTGAACACTGAAAAAATAGAACCTAAACCTGAACTCAGCCCCCACACACACCGCACACGCACAGATGCACACCGCACACGCACAGATGCACTGCACACACACACAGCCTCACACCCGTACACAACCACACACACCCGAACACACACACACACATAGCACCAACCACAAACACCACACACACATACCCAAGGATGGAACGATTGCACAACATGCACACACACACGTCGCACAACATGCACACACACACAACTCACCTCTACAGCTAATCGCATCACACAGCATAGCCGCAAGCCACCACCTTTCGCCGCCCTTTGCCCCGTTCGACGTTCGTCCGTCGCCCAGTTCTCTTCCCCCTGCTCTTTCTCTCTTGTGTAGAGTGTTCTGTCATGTGGGTTTGTTGTGTTTTGAGAATCAGCTTACACGTTTTGATTGAATTGCTACAGGTATTTGATTTGTGTTACACTTGGCTGATGAGTTTGTGTTTTGGGTATTGTGGCTATATGCAATGCATACATTTGTGTCGATCTCATTCCCTTTTTTATTTTTATTAGCTAAATTACATTTACCCATTGAATTCTTCCTCAATTGCAATTTAAGACTTATAATTTATTAGATAATTATAAAGCCTTGAATTCTCTTTAGATATTTTATTTTAACCCAACTTGAATGTATTCTCCTAATCTCTTTTTATTCTTTTATTAATTTAATTAACTCATAACTAATGCATAATTAAGATGCAGGTCTCTCAGTTTTCGTAAACCAATTTTCAAAATCACCACCACAACCACTATCACAACTCTACCACCATCGCCACTCCACCACCGCCACAACATCACCACAACGAATCCTCTACCACCATCACTCCACCACCACCACTGCCGTCATCGCCACCACCACCACCACTGCTACTACACCACCACTACCACTACCGTCACAACTCCACCTCCACCGCCACTTTAGTACCACCACATCCACCACCTCCACTCCACAATTACCGCCATTATCGCCGTCACTCCACCACCACCACCACCGACATCACTGCCACTCCACCACCACCTCCGTCACTGCCACTCCACTATCACCATTTTCACTCCATCACCACCACTGTCGCCGCCATTCCACCATCACCACCGCTGCTAATCCACCACCACCACCAATGCCACCGCCACAACTACAACACCGCCACCGCCATCCCCAGTCTACAACAACTGCCACCACAACTCTTCCACCACCACTGTCAGTCCACAACTCCATCATCACCATCACCGTCACCTCTATTCGACAACCACTGTTGCCGCTACCATCACTCCACCACTACTATCATCACTCGACCACCCCGACTCTACCACATGTTAAAAAAAAAGAATCAACGGGTAATAAATATATTTCCATCTTATTTTTGTTTTTACTATTTTTACAATAAATGACACTACATGTTTATGATTTTTGTTTTCATCTACAAAAATAGAAACATGTTTTTAGTTTTTTGAAATAAAAAACTGAAAACTTTAGAAAACAGAGCCTAATATTTTAAGCATATTTTAAGCACTTGTAGGGACTAGAAAGCTTACCATGCAAGAATAATTTTTTTAAAAATGAGGACAAAAGACTGAATTGTACCCAACATTCCTAGCAAAGACAAATATTGTCATATGGATAGAGATCTTCCAACTCCAATAGCTATCCAAACTACACATGTCCTGAGCAATTTGCAAACCAACCATACACCAAATTAAACTCAAACTAGTTTGTACACACCATTGTGCCAATGACTCAAAACTCAACATATATATATATCTTGAAGAGAAATTAATAAGGAACTTTAAAGCCATTACACTTCACTTTTAGCTTCCTGTACTAAAGAGCAAATGTAAATGTGATTTATGAATGAATACATTAATGTAAAAGTTCATGAATCAAAAAGTAGAGAGAAGTATTAATGGTCATGCCCTTAGTTGAGCCTCTGGTGGCAATCAAATGCTTGCCCATTTCTCCTACTTACATGCCCAATGTTACACATACAAACTTCTAATGTTACACTAGGTCTTTATCAACCGTAGAGCATCTTCGGCAGATATATACTTCAAATGACAAATAGCTTCAAGTTTTGTAAGATTTTAAGTGCTTCAGTAGATCCTTCAAACAATAATTCATCTGTCAATATCTTTTTCCTCTCTTCAAATTTTGACACATGAGTAGTCTTTTGCATTGGGTCAAACTTTAAAGGTGAAGTGAAATGCCTATCTTCAAACTCTTAGATAAGAAGTTAAAAAAGAAATGGCAACTAATAGGGGGAAAAGTTTAAAAATTTGCATCACTAAAAAAAATTGATTTGATAGTTGTATAAAGTTTATGTTAGGGTACACAAGGTAACAAGACACACAAAAATAGTTTAAAAACAAAAGTTAAAAAAGCCTATTGGAGTGAACTATAAAATTTCAATCTTCAAATTATAAATTTCGGTAACGAATTACACGTATAATGATAAATTTTGAAGTATATATCGTTGAAAATTAACTATCCATTTTAAGGGTTCATTCTTGACCCAATTTCAGATAATTCAGTCATGAGTTTCAACCACAATAAAAAAGAAGTTGAGAGAAAAAAAGGTGATGGAAACTTGCCCCAGTGGAAAAACCCTAACCCTAAATATACATTAATGCTCTGATAATTCATTCCCCTTTCACAAGATCAATGTACTTTAACCAACCAAAGAAGAACAAGAACAAGAAATCATATGCAACTAAAAGCAAAAATATATTCAACAAATCTACTTAATTAGAGTAAAGGGTTACTACTACTAGATACAAAGAACAACAAAAAAGACCCAAGGATGGAACTTGGTAGTCGCCCAGAGGTAATTAAGACAGTGGTTTTACAATGATAATCAAAGAAAAATGTCTAAATGGTGATCAAGTGGGGTTCTCATCTCTAACCATAACCCTCAACCTCAAGATCAGTTAAGAGAATTACATACCCATAATATTGTGCAACTCTTTTAACTACTACTCTTTTTTCTCCTTTTGCATCTGCGATGGCACGATATCCTGAAGAAGTCCATGATCCCTAAGCGAAGAAAGGGAAGAATGGCGAAAATGTCTCTCTTGAACAAAAGTTGGGAATGAAGAATTAGTAGTAGGGCTGCTAAAGCTCATTGAGGGCGTCTGGTTATCAAAATAGGATTGTTGTTGTTGTTGATGGTGGTGGTGATAGCGGTGAGGTGGTTGATTGAGAATGAAAGAGGAAGTGCCAATGCCACCAAAGGCTGTGGACTCCGGCATCATACCGATATTGCCACGTGGTGTCACGGGGCACGGATGCGTGTGCATGCCTTCGTAAGTAGTGACTACGATCGTTGGATTATCGGAAGATCTCTCGACCCGTTTTTTCACACCACACGATGCGGTCGTGCAACGATAGTAGCTCCTGTATAAACATTTCATGATTAAGACAAGTTTTGGCAAAAGATGAAACATGGTTCATAAATATATAATTCACTTTTGAATGTGTTGTAGTTACAAATGAAAGAATACATAAGGCCACAGATTAATTCTGCACCAAAACTATGTACAAATATTAACATCATTGAACCATAATCGAATCCTTGAAATGGATTGGATCAAAATAGCAGAATCAGAATAAAAGAAAAATGATTGATTTTGAAGTGTATATATATGTACCTTGGAAAAGGGCTATTTTTCACAGCTTTTTGGCCATATTTCCTCCATCTATATCCATCATCCAAGTGATCAACCTCACTCCTTGTCATAAACGCAAATCTCGGCTCCCTTTCCCTTTTTGTTTTCTTCTTTATGGGTTTCAAACTAAACCCACAAAACAATAATAATTAAAATTTTATCTTTAGGGTAAAAAAATCCCTGCCATAAATATAGGGAAAAAATAGAGACACAGAAGAAAATTAAAATCTAATCTTCTTATCCTTAATTCAATGGGATTTGTCAATAAACCCTTTTCCTTGTAAAATAAAGAAAAGGTTATATAAATGGAAATTAGGCATAGTAAAATGCTTGGAAAAAAAGAAGGCATACTGTTTCCTGGTCTTCTCTTGATCCTGCTTTTCTTCTTCTTTTTCTTGATCCACTGTAGTTTTGGACTCTTTTTCATCATTTACAGCTTCGGCCGAAGACGGAGACATCGATAGTGAATTCGGTGTAGCCGGAGTATTCACCACCTCCGACAACTCTTGAACAGCCGGCGATGGCAGCGGCAGAGGTGGTGGTGGAGGCAGAGTTGTTTCGAACATATCGAATAAAGATGGATTGCAATAATAAAAATCCTGGATACCCATCATGTCCACGAACCCTAAAGAATCACCACC
>NMUG010012725.1:0-10292 GCA_002855965.1 Monotropa hypopitys
TAAACCGAAAAAACCGAAAAAACCGAAAAACCGAAAAAACTAGAGAAAATCAAACCGAACCAAACCGAATAAAATCGGTTTGATTTTGGTTTCATTTGGACTAAAACCGAATATTTCGGTTCGGTAGAAAAAAACTTAAAAACCGAACCAAACCGAACCGTTTACACCCCTAGGAGTGGGAGCGCATGGCTTCCTTGACGTCCGGATTGAAGGGTGGAGGAAATCGCGTGGCCGGCCCGACTTGGCAACTTTGGGTGTCCGGTGAGATTGCTTCAGTTAGTGAGGCCGACGACCCTGAATTGCTCCGTGATATGTGGATAGGATCCGGACTGGTTGACTAATCCGACCGACAAAGTCCGGTTCAAGGAAAGTGAGGTCCGGCTGCCACAGGGACTATCCGAAAAAATATAAGCATAAAATGTTATAGATGCGGGGAAATATGTCATAAATGTAATCAATGTATCAAACAAAAATTAGTAGCTCTAGCATCTTCAGTCGGTAGTGTACTGGCTAGTAGAGGATCATCTCTGAGTGGGTCAGTGGGTCGTGGAAGAGAATTTGGTAGTACTGCTACAATTTCAGGCATGGTGTTTGCTATGACCCGATAGAGTGCACATGCCAGTCCTGACATGGTAACATGTTTTTTACTAGTTGATGGCATATGTGCACAAATATTGTTTGATCTGGGTTCTGCGCATTCTTTTGTTTCTACTGAATTTGTTAGACGGTTTTATAGAACTTCTTAAAAGTTACATTATGTGTTTGCTATTTCTACCCCAGTCGGGGATATTGTTGTGGTTGACGTCGTATATCCCCAATGTGTGGTATGCGTTGAAAGTAGAAACCCAAGGATCAATTTGGTACCCTTAGAAATGATAGACTTTAATGTTATTCTCGACATGGGTTTCTTGTCAACGTATCACGCCACAATTGACTTTTTTTAATAAAGAAGTAGTATTCAAAGTCTCAGGGGAGTCATAAATTAAATTTTGTGGGGATCAAAGAAATTTGGTCAATAATTTCATATCATCCTTGAAGCGGTAAAATTCTAAAAAGGGTTGTGAGGGTTATCTTGCTTATGTTATTGACACAGAATAGAAACTATTGGGATTGGGGAGTATTCTGTCAGTTAGTGAGTATTCAGATGTCTTTTTAAATGAGCTACCAGGGATAGTTTCTGTTAGGAAAGTTGAATTTACTATTGAGTTAATTCCTGAGACAAGTCCTATCTCTATACCACCATACAGAATGACACCAAGTGAGCTGTTAAAATTAAAAATTCAATTAAAAGATTTGTTAAACAAAGGGTATATTTGGCCTAGTGTGTTGCCTTGGGGAGCGCGAGTTCTTTTTGTGAATAAGAAAGACATAACAATGTGATTGTGTATTCACGACCGACAATGGAATAAGGTGGCAATTAGGAACAAATATCCTTTGCCTTGAATTTATGACTTGTTTGACCAACTTCAAAGTGCCACAGTCTTTTCAAAAAATGATTTGAGGTTTGGTTATCATCAAGTGAAAATAAAGGATGGTGACGTATCAAAAACTGTTTTTCATACTAGATATGGACATTATAAATTTCTTGTTATGCCTTTTGGGTAGACAAATGCACTACCTATATTTATGGATATGATGAATCATATCTGGATTCATTCTTTATTGTCTTTATTGATGATATCTTGGTGTATTCATGTTCTAGAGAAGATCATGAATGATGCCTAAGAATGATTTTGCAAATTTTGAGGGAAAAGAAAATGTATAGTAAATTGAGCAAATGTGAATTTTGGACAAAAAACATAGTATTTTTGGGACATATAATTTCTAAGGAAGGTATTTGTGTTGATCCAAAGAAAGTGAAAGTAGTGGTTAATTGGGAAAGGCCGATAACAGTTTCAGATATCCGTAGATTTCTTGGGATAGCGGGGTATTATCAAAGATTCATTAAAGGTTTCTCCTCTATTTCCTTATCGTTAACTCTGTTAACTCAGAAGAATGAAAAGTTTAAATGGAATGTCAAATGTGAGCAAAATTTCCAGGATTTGAAAAGGAAATTAGTAACTGCTCCTATTTTGACTATACTGATGAGTACAGATAATATGGTAATATACACTAATGCGACTTATCAAGGATTAGGATGTATTTTGATACAATGGAACAAAGTGATAGTTTATGCCTCGAGACAAATTAAGAATCATGAATGCAACTATCCTACTCACAATCTAGAATTGGCAGCCATGGTTTTTGCTTTGAAATTATGGTGGCATTATCTTTCCAGGGTGACATGTGAGATTTTTATAGACCATCAAAGTTTGAAATACCTTTTTACTCAAAAAGAGTTGAACCTAAGACAAAGGAGATGGATGGAACTTATAAAAGACTATGATTGCACAATTCATTATCATCTAAGAAAAGCTAATGTCATGGCTGATGCTCTTAGCCAAAAATCAGTTGCAAGGTTGTCTTATTTTCAGTGTGCACGGGTTGATAATTTCACAGAAATTAAACAAATGGGGACTGAATTGTTATTGGGGATTGATGATGATTTACTGGAACGATTTAGTGTTCAACATATGCATATAGAACAGAATAAGGTGAACAAGTCCACGATGCACAACTACAGAAAGTACGACAACAAACTGTAAATTGTGAAATTACAGAGTTTAGAGGGGTATTATTATTTAAGGGTCGTTTGTGTGTTCCGAATAATGCGAATTTAAAGAAACAAATATTATGTGAAGCACATAGTTCATCTTATGCTATGCATCCAGGTAACACTAAATTATATCGTACTTTGAAAGATTATTTTTGGTGGAGTGAGATGAAAAGAGAGGTAGCATAATTTGTATCCTGATGCCTTGTATGTCAACAAGTAAAAGTGGAACATCAGAGACTCGTTCGCTTATTACAAAATTTACCGATACCTGAGTGGAAATGGGAACATATTACTATGGATTTCGTGACGTGATTGCCACAATCCCGAAAGGGATTTTATTCTATTTGGGTGATTGTTGACAGATTGACTAAGTCGGTGCATTTATTATTTATTCAAACTACGTATACAATGGATAGATTGGCACGATTATATGTTGATGAGATTATTCGTTTGCACAGAGCACCGTTATCCATTGTCAATGATAGAAATCCTAAGTTTACATCCAGATTTTGGTCTAGCTTACAATATGCTATGGGTACAACTCTTAAATTTAGTACAACGTTTCATCCATATACTGATGGATAGACCAAAAGGACGATTTAGACTTTGGAAGACATGTTATGGTCTTGTGTAATAGACTTTATGCGTAGCTGGGATGATAGAAAGATAAGAACTAGTGGAGGGAATTAACTTTAGGGAATAGGAGTAAATCTTGTGGACCAGATTGTCTGTGCATGGTTTAGCCTACTTGGCCATACCTTTAGGTAGAAGTAATGCTCGGGTAAGCTTGTAGGTGGTAATACCGTCCAAGACAACGTTAGTCTTTTTCACCACTTTGCCATCCTCCCTCAGCAGGGTAGAAGTCCAGTCCTCTTCTTTAATAGTAGATTTCCCCTTGTTTACAGGACCCAGGTCACCTCTCCTAAGCCTCGTTAGAGACTGGGGGATCACGAACTGATTAGCAACATTCCTAGACCTCTAACAGGTCCAGGGAGGATGATTGTTTGTTTTTGGTACCAAAAGAGGAGGATAAGGAGGTAGTATCTGAATGGAGAGGGGTGTAGTGGCAGTAGAAGGGGAAGGTGGTTGTGCAGTGGATGTGGCAGTAGTAGTAGCAGTTGGGACAGATGAAGCATCAACAGTTTTCTATGGTGGGGTTGGAGAGCGAACCCAAGGATCAGATCTGTACATGTTTGCAAAGTTAAAAGAGGCCATATCATCGTCCCAGTCAAATAGTGCAGATAAGTCTCCCTTTGTCGCGTGGGAGGATGTTCCAACAATTTCAACAGAGCTGGGGGAACGCAGAAGTTCCCACTGGGCAATATCCTAGAGTACGTCTACAACTTCAGTATCTCCAGGAGGGGGTTCAGCAACAGTGACTCCTTGATCGGGAAGAAGCACCACACTCAGAATAGCAAGATTAGCAAGTGCAATTTTGTCTAGAATGTTAGGACGGTGTGCTCCATGGTAAAGGAATTATTGATTTTGCAGGATCATTCGATTAACTTTCCAGAAGGGAAGAGGAATTTCAGTGATTTCATCATGCCTAACGAACTTGTTGGCTCTAGAAATGCTATTTACTTGAGGATCTGGAGCAAAGGCACACAAGGTTAGTCAAACAGTAAAAAGAAGGATGACGAAACAAAGCCATTCACGTTTTGCCCCAACGATAAATTCCTAGTTTCTGGTGATGATTAGGTAATCATCGTCATCTCCTTTAGTGGAAGCTGGGAGCTACTCCAATAACTTGCACCGATCTGACCAGACCTTAAGGTACCAAATTCTCTCCTTTATGTGGTTAATAGTATAGTGGTAGAGAATGTCCCAGAGATGTATTTGGAAGTCGGTGATATGGTTCAGCACGGCCACCCCCATCACAATCTAGATTGTGTTGGTGGACACTTGTATTGGATTTAGATTCAAGTAAGACAGAAAGCTTCTGAGAAGTGGATGTAGAGGGAATATCACCCCAGTTTCCATGACCTAGATTATTGGGACGTGAAGGGCGGTGGTGTCTCCAAAATTCTTAATGTATTCCTCAAAATCTATGCTAACAACAATATCCTATGGAATACCATAATCCCGTCGAAACTGCACTATTTTTTCAAGAGTGTCAACAAGGGATCAGAAGTAGCCCATTTTTCGATCTGAGGAATGGGAAAAACAAAGAACACAACAGATATTGAATGGAAGAAACGAAGAACAAATGAAGAAGACTTACAAAGAAGAATAGGAGATCAGAGGACGTAGAGGGAGATTAGGTTTTCTAGAAGCTCTATTTCACAAGAACGTCCGAGGTGCATAAGACATATGTTGGAAATGGGAAGTGCATGTGTAGTTTGAATCGAGCTGATGGCACTAACAAAGGGTCGTTCTTCTCAAAAGGAGTGCTTGAGTCCCATCACATTAAATGCGTATTTATGAGATATGCTCCAAACAAGAAAAGACAGTTGGACTTTATCATCAAATGGAACGACGGCGTATAGGTTGGCTGTTTAGCTTTGTCCACTCTAGTCGTGCGGCTGAAGTAGCCAAAGTTGGAGACAATTGTGGTAGGATAAATCAGGATTTTCTATATGTAAATGGCAGATCCAAATTCCATGTGCAATACGACACGTGTCATCCAGATATTCAATACAGAAAACCTTGTGTCATCAGTTTTACCACACTAAGGATTAAGTCAACTTTGTGCGGCTTGACATCCTGATAGTGCGAAAGAGAAGTTATAACAGTCAGACGCATGCAGGAGAATTTTTAATATAGTCAACTGCATGTCAGTTAGCTTATTCGTACTGCAGATTAGGTCAGTCTTGTGTGACTTGACATCCTGGCAGTACGGTATGAATTTAACCAGTGCGGCAAAAATAGCAGGTGACGTGTACATGTGTTAGTCGACTAATGAGTAGCGACTAACACACATGTCCCGGCTTTTTATGCGTAAAGAGATACACTCCAAATTCCTAAGAATACATAAAATATTCAATTTTCACTAGGATAAAGACTCTAACTAAGATAAGAAATCAATTAGAGATAAAGACGGAACAGAAAAGATTCTCAGAGAATTAAGACTAGAAATCTGAATTTTATCCTGATTACTAGTGAGGAACTGGTAATCTAGAATGACTCTAAGACCGGTAATCTAGAATGACTCTAAGAATGTGGATGATTTCCTATAAAAATAAGACTCAAATCACGTATGAAAGTACATGTTATTTTGGCTTACAAACTGTATTGAATTTTTCTGTTTCTTAGATTTTTCTCTCAATTAAATTAATCATCAAACTAACTTAATCATCATAGAACTTTCTTGCCAACATTAGCGGGATGTCCTTTAACCCACTGTTTTGAAACCCCGACCGAATCGGCCAGTTCAACCAATTGAACTGGGAACTGGTCCACTAACCGGTCCGGTTCATCCCAAAAACCGTCATTTTGCAAGAACCGCTCTAGAACGTAAAAAACCGTTATTGACCTGGCGGTACGATCGGTTGAACCGGCCAAAACCCGGCCAAAACCTGATTGACCCGGTAAAAACCCAATTTTTTGTATTTTTTAAAAAAAATTAAATAAAAAATATTTATGACGCCATTATTACGATACGGTTCGATAACGGTTCGATGATGATTCAATCGGTGACCCGTCCACCCGGTGCCTCGACCGATTCGACGACCGGTTCGTGTTTCAAAACATTACTTTAACCTTTTTATGAGCAAAGATACAGAAACTAGTAGAACCAAATCATCCAGACCAATCAATTCAACAAAAAATGATGTATGTGTTTGTGTGGGAGAGAGGGAATCGAACTTAGGACAATGAGATGGGGCCAACCAAACATATTTTTGGGAGGCTCCCAAATATGTTATGGGTCCCAAAAAATGTAATCCTACAGGAATCATTTAAACTCTAACGTAATTAAAAATTGATACTGTATCTCTTTTTTCTTGAAACTGTTCAAAAGTGACAGCTCAATCTTGGAGAAGTAGTACGGGTAAAATCAAAACTGTTTGTTTGTTTCTTTTTTTGGCTCTGTTTTGCAGATGGTAAAATCCAACTGGGTTTACGTCTCTTAAGCTTTGGAAGTACTTGTGATGGCACAGTCACAGCACCCTGTTTTCGTACGAAAAGAAAATGTTTGAGAGCCAATTTTCTTGATTTCTATAAATCCATGTTGGTGGTTTCTGTAAAGGTTGTTTAAACATCCAACCAACAGTTTAGGTAGTCTATAATTAAACATTCAAGACAATAGCTCAAATAGAACCCACAGTTGTATTTACCAAAAGAAAAGAGAGAGAGAAAAGAACTAATACAGTGTTAATGGATTTGGTAAGAGTTTGGTAATAGTCTGTTCAATATCCTTAGAATACATGCTGTGGGTTACAAAATCTGACAGTTGCTATCCTCACGAAGACATGGTAACTTTGAATCCGATTACAAGAGATTTTGCATGCAGGTTCTTTTAAAATTTGATTGAGCTAATAAAGCTAAGAAATTTGTTTTAAACACACTGTTATAAAAAAATGTTGTAAAATTTCTTGAAATTTTCTTATACAGTAGTCTTTAGATTACAGTAGCCAAGCTTGGGTGGGTTTAGGTGAGAGATGTATAACACTTTTCTTTTAGTCGTACGTACGTGTAGTCTGTAGATGGGAACCATGCCAAATAGCATATCTCATGTGGGGTATTCATTAGCCTCTGTTTTCAGATGGGAACCATGCCAAATTTTCTTACACACACACAGAGAGAGAGAGAGAGAGAGAGATCTGTTGTGTGTGTGTGTGTTGTCCAATCGAGTCACGCAGACACTGTAAAAACAAATGGCAGACACAGGAAGGCAACGCAGGTCGCAATCGGCGTGCTTGCACCCCTCTTCTTTCCCCAATGCTCTTAGGCCCCTGGTTAGTCCAAAATTATTGTTGAATGATTTTTGGGTTCTATATTCAATTTTATTTGTATTTGTTAGTAGTTTGAAAAAAGAACTTAAAAATTTTAGTATAGATGAGAAACAAACTAAAATGTTGTAAAAGAAAAGAAAGTATGATAAAAGATATAGAATAGATAATTGCTTGAGGAACTATAGCAAAAAAAATTGGTTTTCAATCAAATATTATTGAATTATTTATCAGAATATCTCAATTTAATTTTTACATCAGGATCTGCCTAATTTTTCTAGACGAATTAAAATTGATATCAGAAATTCTTATTTATACAAGGAATTCATGGGCTAAACTATAATTATCCTGTTTTCACTACCTATGGTTTTAGCCATCTCTGCTCAAGTAGTTTTTCAGGTAGTTTTTCATCGTGCCTCCGTGGTCGGGCGATCACTATTAGCTTTGTTTCAGAATAGAATTTTACCGCTTAGTATCAGAGTTTATGTTTATAAGATAGTGAGATGAGAGTTGTCTTGAGGTTGTGAGGTCTTTATGTGAGAGTGTTAGGGTTGTGGGTGATTGTAAATTCTGGGATTTATCGTGCGTGTCATTTTGATGCTCAATCAACTATTTTGAAATCCGGTTTAAAATGTGTCACATCAACGTATTTTTAAATTGGAAGTCTTGAAAGTTATTTGCAAAACATGATATATTGGAATATCGAGTCTAGAGTTGTGTGTAGGTGATGTCTTAGTAGGAGTATGGTAAATCAACCTTAGGCACCCAGAAACCCACCTGTTGTGAATGATGTGTATAGGATAGTGGTTGCAATGGAGCAGTATGCGGAAAATTAGGTAATGTTTGTCTAGTGGAAGACGACATAGAATGTGGGAGTTGGTGTGGGAACTGATTTGATAGAGCATTTTCGGAAATTGCATTTAGTGGATTTTGAGGATACTGTATTGATGAGAGAATTTTCACGCGCCGTTGATTAACGAAAATCCTTAATCATACATTAATAATTTATAAATATGAAAATACTACTCTAACTAGTAGAGCAGCAAGTCCGAGATCGGTCCATAGGAAAATGTTGAAGTTAAAGTAATTGCTTTGCAAAGAAGTTTGGTTTTGCGGTAGAAGTGGTAGAACGCTAGCCTTTTGTTTTTTATTGATAAAACTTAACAAACTAAAGCATAAAAGAAAGTAAGAAAACAAGTTAATTAAGCGGAATAGCAATGTGGGTTCTAACAACTAACCAATGCCAATAAATGACTATTCCAATATCCATGACGACGCGAAGGAGGGATCACGGCATAGGACCTCTACGGGATGTTTGACTTTCAAGCAAAAGTCACGAGTCAAGAGATGACACGGGGATTAGAATTCGGTTCTCTAGGGCGGTTTACACTCATCGGGCGACATGCTACAAGCATAGCCGTGCCATCTTATATCGACGGTCCATCAAATAGGTCGACAACCCTTAGTTGGACCCGATGTGAAAATTGCATGCCCCTAATCCCTATGAAATCTTGAGACATCAATTCTATAGCAGTTGAGTAGTTTTTGATGAATTCGTTCGCCTAGGCATTTTTTCGAACATCTAGCGGGACATCGCTACAAGCATGCGTCGTGTCATCTTATGTCGACGGCGAATCAAATAGATTGACACCGCTCGACTAAGACCCAAGGTGTGAACATCCTACACCTTAGGCCACACATTTATGCCCAAAAATAGAGCAATCAAACACGAGCCGAGGTCGGGGTGCTAGTCACCCCGTGGCCAAACCAAGAGGGTTACTCTCTCATTAACACTACCACAACAACGAATATGCTAAGGCGTCACCCAAAATACAACATCGCAATGGAGAAAACGGAATTATTAAAACACAACACATACAATAAAATACATCAATAGATAGAGGGAGAAGAGTCTTACAATAAATGTGAAGAACGAAACCTCCCAACACCCATGGATGACCCCCAAATGGGGAAGAGAAAAGGGGAGGAGGAGAGGGAGGCTCTCCCCTCTCCAAGAACCCTAAACCTAAGTAAAACATAATAAAATGTATTTTGAATTATTACAAAACATGTATTTATACCCCAAACTCAAAAAAGACCATTTTGCTCTTAATTGGGCTCATTCTGCCGAAATACACAACATAGACCGGTCTATGAAGGGTGCGTAGACCGGTACCTATTTCTGGTTGTGCTCTCTGTTCATCTTGGATGGGTCTACAAGGGGTGTGTAGACCGGTATAGCCTTTGGCAGATTTGTTTTCAGTTGCACTTTGATGCGTCTCCTTGAAATACACAGATTTGTTTTCAACTGTATAGCTTTCCTTGTTGATGTGTACTCGTTTCTGGTTGTGCTCTCTGCTTTCCTTGTTGAATAATTCTGCTTATCTTGTTGAATAATTTTTTTTCTATATTCAACTTTATTTGTATTTGTTAGTTTGGAAAAAGACCTTAAAAATTTTATTATAGACGAAAAACAAACTAAAATATTGTAAAAGAAAAAGAAAGTATGATAAAAGATATAGAATAGATAATTTCTTCAGGAACTATCGCAAAAAAAATAGTCTTCAAGACCAAATATTATTGAATTATTTCTCAGAATATCTCAATCTCATTTTTACATCAGGATCTGCCTATTTTTCTGGACGAATTAAAACTAATATCAGAAATTCTTATTTATAGGCAGAATTCATGGGCTAAACTATAATTATCCTGTTTTCACTACCTATGGTTTTAGCCAACTCTGCTCA
>NMUG010012726.1:0-10292 GCA_002855965.1 Monotropa hypopitys
TTATACTCAAAACAAAAGTGCCTTTTATTCTATGTGTAAGATTTATATTAGTTTAAATTTGTAACTTATTGGAGGGTTAAGATTTATTTGTTAGTTAAATGAAAACGCCTTAATTACGTCCCAAATTAAGAGTACAATCGAAAGGACAGTAAATAATATAAAATAGGGAAGATAAATGGTATAACAAGATGGGGTTGTTTTGCCTTGAAATAGTTGGAGAAGGTGGTCATACTTCTCTTTGTATTCTTTTGATGCTTTCAATACATTACTAGGGTTTATGTTTAATTTTTTTTCAATGTCTGATGACAATTTGCATTTTACACGAAAGACTCATCTTTTTGATATATGCAGTGATTGTTTTTTACACGATTATGATTTTTTTACACATTTCGAATTATTCAGTGCCGATGGCACTGGTCGAGTGCCATCGGCACAGACTACTCACTAGTAGTACGTGAAAATACGTCAACCAAAAAATAATTCGGTTGACCTAATCAAAAGAGAACTACAATATCTGCAAGAGGCATTGCAAGAAAAAAAATTGATCCTCCCTTAACAACTATGAAATGATTTCAGACAAATTATAGTGAAAATTGTTATTTGAAAGATTTCAATTCTTGAGGTATCTAAACTGTCCCAGCCTACATAACGATCCTATTTTGTTTGTTTATTAGGTGAGAAAATGGGCAATACACATTTTTTTATTTGGGTTAAGTATGTTATGCATGCTTTGAATCACCTTGAATTTATAGTATTTTGCATAAAAATTCACAACATCAGTCCTAGATTCATAACTTTGGTACAATACACATTGATAATGGTATGAATGTTTAAATAAATGTTACCAATCTTTACACACACAAAAAAACATGATTGTTAGGGTGTATATGATTTATATATTTGTCACGCATTGAAATCATTGAGAAACATCTCCTTAACCTTAGTGCATAAATATATATTTGTCTCATATTAGAAATTATGGTTGAGTAAATTTGAATTAGGCACGTGGCATGTGGATTCAGACATTTTGTGCAGCTATTCAGTGTGATAAAGGCGTCGGGTATGATTATGTACTCAATTTTATATTGTTACCAATATATGGCAGTGTGGGATAAGGTCAATTAAACAGAATTAACATCCTGATAGTGCGGTATATGGGCAGCGCTGTATGCCGTCTAGATCCCCCCAGGTTTGGCTGGTAGTACATCTATAGAGAGTCTATGCTTAGGATAAGGTTTGGTCTGCTATGGCTTAACATCCAAACAACATGCGAGTTCTATTGAGGGACATACGAAACTGGATCATGGAAGATTTAGCCAGATGTGTATTCCCTGAGTAATACCTGGACTGAAACCTGAGTGATAAAGCTTATTGTGAACCCAATAGCTATGTGGTACTTGGGATTAGGTCAGGCCTAGTGGGCTAGACATCCTGATAGTGCGGCATACGTGTTAGGGGACCACAACTGAGAACATATCAAGATCTAGTTAGCAAGGAGTAATGTTGGCACCCCGTCTGTGGATAAGGCTAGGCCTAGTGCGGCAAGCATCCACAGTGCGGGCGCATGTTCAGTTCGACATAACATGGGTGGGAACGTGCAGGTAATAATTAATGAGTAAGATATTAATCATTATACATCCCAACTATTATTAGGCTGGATATGTATGTTAAACGGGTAGGAAGAAGTCCAAACGGCAGGAGATGAAGAGTCTGATGGATTAATTAGTTGGGAGATGAGAAGTCTCCTGTCTACATTCACCCCCTTCTTGATGAGAAGTCAAGAAGTTGGAACGACACAATTAATGACAGAAAAGACAGGTATAAAAGCAGACACTTACTCCCTTTAGAGGGGGTCGATAATTCTGGTAACGAAACTCTGCCCAAATTTCCTCTCAACCTTTTGTATTATTTTCTTCGATTTAGGATTAAGTTTTCTCTTACTGGGACTAACTTAATCAACGGAGGGCCTTCCAAGCTACTTGGCTAGGGGGTCATCTAACCCTTTGTGGTTGTAGAAACATATTGAGAGAAGTTGAAGAAGAAGATAAGGTAAGAGCATAAGAAGAAAGGAGTTGCAGAAGTAGATAAGTATCAGAGTCAAAGTCAACAAGTTGTATTCTTGTAGGGGTAGATTTTATCCCCGCACAATTGGCGCCGTCTGTGGGAAAAGAACAGACAAAGTTTGAAGAAAGTCACCACCAGTTCGAGCAGAGTTTAAAAGAGATGGCAGCAGGAAGAGGCAATGAAGTTCTAGAAAATCAAAGGGGCCAATGCCCAGGAAAGGGTTCGCAGTGCTAATCAGGGAGGAAGAAATCTAGCTCCCCTCAAAGATAGAGGCGGGTGGTTAGGAATTCCCAACAACCTAGTGAATGCTGCAACCGTACAAGGAGTCATATGAACGAGGCAAACCCGACAAGGTCAGTTGCCTTTGTGACGGACCTCAGGGAGCAAATAATGCGATGCAGGGCTCCCGTTCAAGCACAACAAAACCACCAGAACTAGGGTGGGGGCAGTGAAGCAGCCTAGAGGACCTAAACGATCTGCGAAAGTGGATTGATGAATGCCTCAAGGGTAGGGGAGCTGCTCAGGAGACGACAAAGCGTGCGGTCCAACAGATCACATCATCTCCTCTATCCAAGGAGATAACTTCTTATAGGATTCCAAGGGGGTTCACCCTTCCAAATTTCCCGAAGTGTGATGGGAAGGTGGATCCTGCTACTCATCTGAAGAATTACCAGCAGGCTCTCATCCTCTATGAGGGTGACGACCTTCTTTACTGCAGAATGTTAGCCTCAAGCCTGGAGTGCTTTGCACTAACGTGGTACCACAAGCTTCCATCTCAATCCATAACTTCTTGGGAGCAATCAGATGAGACCTTTGTTGGCCATTTCATGACCAATTGCGTTGCCCCTAAGCATTTCGATTCTCTGACATCGCTGAGAAAGCGATCTAACGAGAGTCTCAGGGAGTATGCCAGAAGGTATGTTGAGATGTACAACGAGGTTGAAGATTGCACCGAGAAGCAAGCAGTCTCCATGTTCAGGTTGGGCCTCTCCTTTGGTGAGAAACTAAGGGAGTCCCTGACCTTGAATACTGTGGAGACATTCCCAGAGTTAATGGAAAGAGTGGAGCAATATGCTAAACTTGAGGAAAAATAGTACAGAGAAGCTGGCCGCACTGTCAACAAACCCCACCATACTAATGTGGTGGATTCAGAAGAGAAGAAGAAGAAAAAAGAGGAAGAAGAAGCCAACAGCTCGTGAAGATTCCCCCGTGTAGAGGGAACCAGCTCCTGCCGCGCAGCAAACTAACTTTGCCGGACTCCCAGTCCTAAGGATGCCCAGACCAGGACTAGAGTCATGCAAGGCTATAAGAACAATTTTCAATGTTCCCATTTTTCAGCTGGTGTTCCCCCTACAGAATGAAGCATTTTGGAGGTGGCATGCAAAGCAAAGGGGAAACTAAGAGGAAACGGAGGTGTCTGGTTTGAAGTGCATCTATCACCAGCAGTACGACCATACGACCAAACAATGCGTGGATTTCAAAGAATTCTTAGAGGAACTGGTGGAGGCTGGTCATTTGAAATAGTACATCACCCAAGTACTTGCCTAGGTGATAGGCCTAGATGGGTGGACAGGCGAGATGACTGTTCAGATGAGGACTTACCTCACGCTGGCATCATCCATATGATACATAGTGGGGATGACCATGTAAGAAAAACCCAGGTAAGGGCTCAGAAAAGAGGAGAAGCTTTCGAGCAGCATGTTCTTTAGCTTGGTCGGAAAATACAAAGAGAAGAAAACCCTGAGTCAGCACAGATCTCATTTTCAGATGCTAATCTGGAGGGGGGTCACCTTCCCGTACAGTGACGCCCTGATGATCACCCTCAACATTAACAGATTTGATACAGAGCGTATATTGGTGGATCAGGGCATCTCCACCGAGATCCTCTATTTTCAAGTATTCAGAAAGATGGGACTCACTCACAGAGACTTGAAAGAAGCAAAGATCCCCCTGGTAGGGTTCATAGCAGTCCCAGTATGGCCACTAGGTTCCATTGTTCTTCCTGTCTGATCTAGACAGGTTACCAAGGAGGTTGAATTCCTGGTGGTGGACCTTCCATCTACCTACAATGCAATTATTGGCCGTACGTGGATTCATAGTATAGGTGCCATACTATCCACCTACTACCGGGTGATCAAGTTCCCTAGTACAAAGGGGATAGAGAGCATAAAGGGGAACCAGTAGGTGCAACTTACCAGCGAGCAATGACCATCATCTAGAAATTATTTTTTGGCATCAATAAAGCATACCCCAACTGCAGAACAAGTGAAGACCACTGAAGTCCCAGATCAGCCAATCCTTGAAGACGTGGGTGTGGACCCCAACTCTCGTGTGGTGGAAAACCTGAGAAAGGTTCCCACACACGAGTCTGATGAGGATAGGTACTTCTTACTCGGGGAGGAACTCCCTGAAACGGATGCCTTAGAGTTGGAACGGGTGTTGAGGGAAAATATAGATGTATTCGCTTGGACTCTGGTAGAAATGCCAGGGGTAGAGTCAAGTATGATACGTCACCACCTCAATATTGATCCATGCCACCGACCAGTCATGCAACGTAGAAGAAGATCAACCGCTTATCATGCTGAAGCTGTGATCGAAGAAGTAGATAGGCTATTAAAGCTAAGGCAATAAGAAAAGTGTACTATCCTGAGTGGCTATCTAACACAGTAGTTGTAAAAAAGAAAAATAGAACCTGGCATGTATGTGTGGATTTTACTAGTCTTAATAAAGATAGCTTAAAAGATAGTTTTCCAATGCCTAAGATTGATAAATTCATCGACTCTATGGCAGGATACAAGCGCATGAGTTTTTTGGATGCCTATAGAGGCTACCATCAAATCGCGATGTATAAGCCTGACGAGGAGATGACTTCATTCATCACTCCATTGGGACTTTACTGTTATAAAGTTATACCCTTTGGGCTACGAAACACAGGGGCGACTTATTAGAGACTAGCTACACTCATATTTTGGGACCTAATCAGGAAAAGCATGGAGGTTTACATAGATGATATGGTGGTTAAGTCCAAAGAATCGGACTCCCACCTTCTCGATCTATATCGGACATTTGAAGTCCTCAAATAGTATAAACACAAGTTGAATGCCTCAAAGTGTGCCTTTGGTGTCAGCTTGGCAAATTTGTGGGACACTTAGTGACAAGAAGGGGAATTGAGGCAAACCCGGATCAAAACATTGCCTTGCAAAACCTCCAAAGTCAGAGAATGATTAAGGAGGTACAACATTTAACAGGGATGATGGTTTCACTGAATCGCTTCATTAACCGCAGCTCGGACAAGTGCATGCCATTTTTCAGCTATTAAAGAAAGGTGCTAAGTATGTGTGAGGGAAGATTGTGAGGCAACTTTCCAGAATCTGAGGAAGTACCTTGCCGTGCCACCGTTAATCGCCACTCTAGATCCAGGAGATGTGCTAACAGTGTATCTGGCGGTGTTAGATCATGCTGTCAGTACAGTGCTCATCAAGGAGGAAGCCTGGAAGCAAGTTCTAGTGTACTACGTAATCAAAACGCTATTGGATGCAGAAACCAGGTATCTCCCTTTGGAGAAGCTGATCTTGGCCTTAGTAATGACGTCCAGGAAGCTTCAACATTACTTCCTCGCCCATCCAATTAAAGTGCCCACCACTCACCCAATTGGATCTGTTTTGAGAAAGGCAGACCTTTCTAAGAGGGCGATGGGATGGTCAGTTGAATTGGGTGAATACGACATTGAATTCATCCCCCGCACTTCCATCAAGGGGTAGGTTTTGGTGGATTTTGTTGCTGAATTATTTTAAAGTCCTGTCACACTTCCAGATCAACGAGAAGGCGTGGAGAAGGACCCTACACATTTTGAGTTAAAGGCCGATGAGCCATCTATGGAGGAGTTGTAGAAACTCTACGTGGATAGATTAGCCTGCAACAAGGGATCAGGTGTAGGGGTCGTCTTTATATCCCCAAAAGAGTTAGTTCTGGAGCAATCAATACGGATACCCTTCAAAGCCTCAAACAATGAAGTAGAGTATGAAGCAATGCTGGAACGGTTGAGCAGTGCACAGAGATGTGGAGCAAAGAAATTAATGATCCATTGTGATAGCCAGTTGGTGGTCAACCAACTCTCTAGTGAATATGCCACCAGAGATGATCGAATGTCATTATACGCTATTGAAGTAAAGAGGAAGCTGCAAGATTTTGACCAAGTCCAGATAGTTCATATTACATCGAAGCAGAATAGCCATGCAGATGCACTAACATGCCTTGCATCCTCAGTATCTTCAGAGCTCCAACGCACAGTTTGTGTGGACACCATTCAACAACCCAGTATCCAGATTTGTGATCAAGAATACGTACAAGAGGTGGACATGGGGCCGAACTGGATGGATCCTATAATCCTATACCTCAAGACAAACAAATTGCCAGATGGCAAGAAGGAGTCTCACAAGCTCAGAATCAAAGCATCCAGATTCTGGCTCTCTCCAGATGAAGTGATATACAGAAAATCCTTTACAGGACCTTACCTCCGTTGTGTTCATCATGCATGTTTTCAGCAATTCTTGTTCGAGATCCATGAAGGAGTGTGCGGCAACCATACGGGGAGGGAGGGGAGGGGGGGCGATCAATAGCCCATAAGGCTATATCTCAAGGCTATTGGTGGCCCTACATGCAAGAAAATGCTCAAGTGTATGTTAGAAACTACGAGAAATGTAAGAAGTTCTCTCCGATCATCCATACACCATGAATGGACCTAGAACCACTCACAAGTCCATGTCCCTTTTCTCAGTGGGGTCTTTACATTGTGGGTCCTTTGCCGACAGCTCAGTGGGCCAAGAAGTACCTGCTGGTAGGGACAGATTACTTCATGAAGTGGATTGAGGCGAAGCCATTGGCGAAGATCACCGAGCATAACACTGAGAAATTCATTTAGAAGAACATTATAACCCATTTTGGAATCTCATATGCAATTGTGTAACAATGGAACACAGTTCCAAGATAAGTTTAAGAAGTTTTGTTCGACCTAAAAGATTAAGAACTTTTATGGTTCAGTCAGCTATCCTCAAGTAATGGCCAGGCTGAAGCATCGAAAAAGATAGTGCTCGATGGAATCAAGAAAAGGTTGGAAAAGATAAGGGAAGGTCGACAGACGAACTGCCATTACTCCTCTGGGCTTACCGCACTACGCCCAGACGGGTTACAGGTGAGACTCCTTATTCACTCGCTTGTGTTTCAGAAGCAATGATACCACTTGAAATTGGGATCCTCACTATCCGAACTAAATTGGTGGAAAAAGGGGGCAATGACCAAGCTTTATCCATGCAATTGGACTTAGCAGAAGAAAAGCAAAAAAGGGCCCTTGTCAAGCTGACCTCTTACCAAAGCCAGTTGGATAAGTTCCACAACCGGAAGGTTATGCCCAGAGAATTCAAAGTGGGAGATCTCGTGCTCAAAAGGTTCTTGGAAATACAAAAGATCCTTCAGATGGAAAGCTAGGGCCAAGCTGGGAAGGTTCATACAAAGTAATTGGTACAGCAGGCCGGGGAGCATACAGACTTCAAGATCTGGATGGAGTGCAGATCCCCTACACTTGGAATGTCTCAAAGCTGAAGACGTTTTATCAGTGAAAGTTCATACTGTATTCATGTATTCCCAGCAGAATTAATGAATGAAGTGGTTTTCAAAGTTGAAGTTTTTGTTTTTATACAAGTATGAAGAGATGCCGGTTTAAATCAAATCAGAAGATTGAATGAGAAAGTCAAGCCTTGCTCAACCTTCACTTTCTCATTGGGGGCAATGGTCCTATACAGGAAATGCTTGAAATGGGTTGAGAAGGCCCAGGACTATTGTTCCCGAGCAAAAATTCTTGATATAACATACCAAGACTTATGAACTCATAAATCAAAGGTTCTTAATTGATCCTAAACCGAAAGCCTTGAAAAGGGATGAAAATTTCAAGAGGGCCTAGGTTTGAAATCGGTAGATGGTCCCAAGTAGAGAATGCAGGAAAATGGGCTGAGATGACCCAGGACCATTGTACCGAGCTCATATCCTTTAGGGGATGAGAAGTCCCAAGATTCTGGTCTCAAATTGGATGAAAAATCCATAAGGTTCTTTGCAGATCCTAAACCAAAAGCCTTAAAAAGTGATGAAAACACCTAAGAGGGCCTAGGCTTAAAACGGGTGGGCAACCCAAAAGGGTCCAGTTGGATCCTCAATCCTTCATTACCTTTAGGGGATGATAAATCCCAAGCCAACCCAAGGTTGAAATGAGTGAGAAACTCAGAGGATTATAGCAATCCTTGGCCAATGAAGCAATTAAGTTTGCCTAAGGCCTAAATGGGGTAGGAAACCCATGTATCCACACTACCACCATTTGTAGCATTTCTAGAAATAGAAGTCACAGGTTGGCAAGCAGTGCGGCGAATAAGAAAAGTCAAGTTAGATAGAGCCAAGTTAAAACCAAGACAAGTGAAAGAAACATGTAGCAGAAGTATTCATCAGAAAGAAGACAATCCTCTTTAGAAGAAAGTAGAAATTCAAACTCTGAGAAAAAGCCAGAAGGCAATTACAGAAGTTCCAATCATTCTCATAAGATCAAAGGCAGAGATACCAGCAAACCAGTTATTGATATCAATAGTTCAAAATTAGTTACTGTGGGTACCAGATTCTGCCGGAGTGCTCTATTGGACTGCTAGACCTTCGGCTCCTGGAAGTCGGTTGAACCCGGAGGCTGGAGTGGTCCCTGCAAACAAGAAAAAGGGGGTCCTGCCTGGCTCCTGCAATACAAGGGTGAGTGCCCGCCGGTGGGGTTTAACCAACGGGGCCTCCGATGCTTAAGTTAGAACTGATTGGAAAGGTTAAAGCACAGAACGTAGGAGGCCGGACAGTCAGCGGTCGGAGATCCAGAATTCAGTCCCGGGATCTCGTGAACAGTACCCACGGGGGGTATTTATAGGGAAATGTTGGCTTGGGTCTCACGAATGGCGAGTGGGGCGCTAGTCACGGGCCTCATGATGGGCCTGGACAGTTGGTGGGTCGGGTTAAGTCGTACGGATGGGGGTACTACGGTGAATTCCCCCCACGACAGCGACAAGAGGGCAGTCCTCCAGATGGTCCGGACCGTTCGGTAACGAGTAGAGGTCGGCGCCAAGGGCTGCCGAAGGGTGCGATCCGAGTGCCAAGGGTCGGTCACAGTGTAGGCCCTTGGGTTTGGTTGGGTCGGTCAGACCGACTCATTGGTGTTTAGTTTATGGGGTCCTTTTTCTCCTTCTGGCGTGGGTTCGGTCACCACAATAGCCCCTCAATCTTTCCCAAAGTTTTGGAAAAGATTGAAATCGGACAGCCGGACGCCATGCCACCGGAGACAGGTTACGTTAATTTTGTTGATTGTCATGCGTGACGTCTCCTGACAGATGTCGGGCCGATCAGATACGTTTGACAGGAGCTGCCACGTGTCGTTAACCGATTGGCGGGTCAAACTGACCGCCTCGGTACCTGTGACGAATTATTTAATGTCAGTACAGCTGTCTCGTACCCGGGGGAAACCTATAAATAGGCGTGCTGGGAATGGCTTTCGGCATCCTTGTTCATCGCGCAAGAAGCCTCCGGAGAGCTACATACCCTTCGGCAGCTGCAGTCCACTGTTCGCCATGGATCAAGTTGTTGCTTTGTCATCTTCTTCTTCGCACCCTGACACCGAATCCTTATTCAGGCCTTCGACTCCCATGGAGCTCACATCAGAATCCAGCTCGAGGATGCCTTCGCCGGCAGGAACTGCAGCGGCCGGAGCGTCATCCTCCAGGAATCCTCCGGCCAACATTGTCCAGCACTTCTCAGATGAAGCCGGACCTTCGCACACTGCTTTGGGGGGATGATCGGCCAGAGTGCTGATGAGGTCGCGAAGAAGATCTGGTGATGAGGCCTGCCCTTACCTTTGCTACTTTCGTGGAGGGATCCACGAATTCGAAGAATTCACCCGCCGGTATGAGATTCCGGATACTGTGACCGTTGCGGAAGCTGGGCCGGTGGTCACATACTCAGAGGACCATACCACCGTACCGTTGATGGCCATTACCGAAGGCCGGTTGAGATTTCCATTTTCGCCGTTTCTGCGGGCCTTGTTCGATGCATTCCAGCTAGCCCCTAATCAGTTTTTAGTCAATGTTTACCGGACTATAAGCTGCATCAAGGTGCTGTGCGAGAGGCATGATCTCGCATTTACACTGCCGGACCTCATG
>NMUG010012727.1:0-10292 GCA_002855965.1 Monotropa hypopitys
AAATTATTTTTTAAAAATTGTTTTGGGGATATCTTTGGCTTAAATTAAATTTTCTTGGAATATAACTTTTATTCGGAATCTCTATTGATTTATAGTTAGATTTTTCTTAACTCCAAACATTTTTTGTTTATGCAACCTTAATCTTATTCTCTTATATAATTTATTATGTTTCATATTCAAAATTTTCCTTAAATAATTATTCACTTTATTTATTTATTATGAATTTCTCTTGAATAAATATTTGATTTATCAATTTTAAATACTTTTTGAAAGTTAGTTGTATCTAACTTGTTTGGTGAAAATGTGCAGAAACCTAATTAGGCAGGTGGAGCAACCCTTCATTTCATCTTTCATTAAAACCTTCCAACTATTCAGAACTGGTAGACTGACTAGCAGAACCACTGATATACCAGGAGGTATACCGGGCCCCACCTGATTCAGTGGAAGAAACAGAAAATGGATAAAAACAGAAAAAGGGGAAAGATAGTTAGGATGCTTCCATTGAATCTGAAGATTGCTGGTGTAATCCTCTTCTCGATTGCTGTTGATTGGCAAGACAATACCAGAATCAAGGCTCGCTCGTCTGTGGATTCTCAGAGAATACCCAGAAAACGGCTTCAAACTCGATCGTTGATTCACTAGGTGAATACCTAAGGGGTATGAGGGATATGAACAAGCACAACTTGACTCACAATTTTCATTCAATCATTCAACCACCTTACAGTACATCTGCCCCTCCCATTTATATGTCAGCCAATAAGACCTGAAAGGGAAAGAAACCCTAAGGACAAAATATGGGCCACCAATAGGATTAGGCCCAAAAAGGAAAACAAAATAAACCCTAAACACATTAGGTTAAGACAAAATAAGAAAATACAAAACAGTCAGGTGGGGCCAGGCGTTGTCATCTCCCACACAGCGAAATGGGTGCCATGCTACAGTGTCGAGTTGATGGGTGACTGAGCTGTGCGGCAGATGATTACATCAGTGTGGGAACAACACCTTTTGGGATCTGGAGTGGTTGAAAAGGATCATGCTAAATCTGGAAGGATTTGGATTTCAGAATGATGCTTGGTCGCGGTCAAGCGTGGTGACATCCGAACAACGGATTGTTTGGCTAGGCTAGGATGCCCTACGCGGGAAGTATTTTTGTTGTCTGTCTTGAGGGTGGCTCCACGTGTCTTGACTCCAACTTCTCTGAAGTATTCTTCCCCAATACCATCTGCATCATCCTCTCCAGATAAGAAAGAATTCGTCCTCGAATTCAGCACGTCCTCCTCCTTTGAGCTGTCCCCATGATAAGGCCAGAGATGTTTGACATTGAAAACATTTGAAATATTGAGGTGATTGGGAATTTGCAATCTATAAGCATTGGCGTTGATTTTCTCGATGATTTCATACGACCCAATCTTCCGTGCTACTAACTTGTTGTAATCATGTACGGGATACTTGTCTTTCGTTAGCATAGCCCAAACGAAATCTCCTTCCTTAAACTCCACCAATCGTCTACTCTTATCAGCAGTTTCCTTGTATTTACTCATGGACTTCTCCAAATTGTGTAGAACATGCGTGTGAACGTTCTGTAAATCACTAATCATATCCTTAGCTTTCTTGTGGATCTTCGTCATGTTAGGAACTAGGGCTAGGTCCATAGGGGCCCTAGGTTTGTATTCATAGTTGGCCATAAATGGGCTGATTCCCGTACTGCGATTAGCTAACCTTTTGAAGGCGAATTCGGTCTGATACATCTTCTGGTCCCAGGTCTTAGGCTGCTCTCCCACTAAACATCTTAGCAGATTTTCCAAAGATCGGTTAACTACCTCAGTCTGCCCATCCGTTTGTGGGTGGTATGCACTGCTGAAGTCCAATTTGGTGTTGGTCAACCTCCATAAGCACCTCCAAAAATGGTTGAGAAACTTTGTATCTCTGTCAAAAATTATAGACGTCGACAGGCCATGCAACCTATATACCTCTCGAAAAAAAAGCTAGGCGATGTGGACGACATCATTGGTTTTCTGACATCCAATAAAGTGAGCTATTTTGGTAAATCGATCTACGACCACAAAAATAGAATCAAATCTGCACTAAGTATGTGGCAACCCTAAAATGAAGTCCATGCTAAAACTGGACCAAGGATTATCCAGGATTGAAAGGGGCAAGTAAAGACCCACGTTGGTTGCAATTCCCTTGGCAACTTGACAGATTCTGCATTGTTCCACTATTCTGGTAATGACTCATCGCATAGAAGGCCAGAAGTACGAATTGTTGACCAGCTGAATAGTTTTATCCCTTCCAACATGGCCTTCTTCATGGAGTTCCTTGATGATCTTGAGTCTGAGGCTCGAATTAGGCACACATAACTGATTACCTTTGAACAAGAACCCATCGTGCAACAAATATTCGGGACGACCCTTTTACATCACTTCTCGAGCAATCTGTTTAAAAACACATCAGTTTTTAAGAGTTCTCTGAAAGAGTCAAAACCCATTACCTCATTCTGCATAGTGTTGAGAAGGCATGTTCACCGACTGAGAGCATCTGCCACTCTATTCTGCACTCTGGATTTGGGTCGGATCAAGAAAGTGAACTATTGTAAGTAGGCTGCCCATCTGACGTGCCGAGCTGAAAGCTTATCTTGACTATTAATGTGTTTGAGAGCATCATGGTCAGAGAACAGGATAAAATCACTTTGAGAAAGGTATGGGTACCAGTGGTTCAAGGCCCGGACGATGGCATAGAACTCGATGTCATATGTACTGTAATTGGATCTGGCTCCGTGCATATTTTCGCTGAAGAAAGCAATTGGGCGACCACCCTGACTAAGAACAGCTCCAATTCCCACTTTTGAGGCATCGCAGTGTAGCTCAAAGGGTTTGGAGAAATCTAGTAATGCAAGCATAGGAGCAGAGGTTAAGTTGTCCTTGATCTCATCAAAAGCTAGTGCGGTGGTATCCGTCCAGAGGAATTGGCAAGCTCTTATGCAATCAGTGATGGGGGCCATGATAGTGGTGAAGTTAGGGATAAATCTTCTGTAAAAAGAAGCTAAGACATGAAAGCTTCTGACGTCGTAGATATTCTTTGGTGTTGGCCACTCCCGAACTGCCTCAATCTTGGACTCATCAACCGAAATTTTGTTACCCCCTACTATGTATCCCAAGAAGAGCACACTGGTCATCACGAATGAGCATTTAGCTCAGGAAGCATATAACTGACCTTACCGTAGTAAATTTAGGACCTGTCGCAGGTGTTGTAAGTGTGCATCCTGATCAGGGCTATAGACGAGGATGTCGCCAAAGTAGACAATGACAAACTTTGCAATTAGTGGTCAGAATAACTGGTTCATCACTCCCATAAAAGTACTAGGGGCATTGGATAGTCCAAAAGGCATGACCATCTATTCATATAGCCCTTCTCGAGTTTTAAAGGCGGTTTTCCATTCATCCCCTTCACGGATGCGGATTTGGTGGTACCCACTTTTCAAGTCGAGCTTACTAAATAATGTGGCCCTGCTGAGCTGATCTAGCAAATTGTCTAGCCGAGGAATAGGAAATCTATATCGCACTATGATCTTGTTGATTGCAAGGCTGTCGATACACATTCGCCAAGTACGGTCCTTCTTTGGGGTCAACAATGAAGGCACAACACAAGAACTCAAGCTTTCCCTTATATGTCCCTTGTGAAGTAATTCTTCCACCTAAGACCTCAACTCTTCATGCTCATGTGGGCTCATACGGTAGTGCGGCCTATTTAGTAGGGTCGCTCCTGGCACCAAATCAATCTGATGTTGGATATCCCTCAGAGGTGGTAATCCGGTCATTAACTCTTCAGGGAACACATCTCCAAACTGCATAAGTAGGGTCTTCATGCACTCTGGAACGTCATCTGATCCTGGGTGCTTCTCGCCAAGCTGGGTACCCTGGGTGGCGAGCTGCCACTTATTGCAGTGCGGCCCTGACCTCTTTGCCACCAGGATATACACGAGGCCGGACTCCATCATTTTATCTTTAAATTCCTATCTAGTCAGCAAGTTCGGACCCTTCACAACCGCTGATTTAGGACTCCTCTTTGCTTGGGTAGAGTATCACCTTGACTTTGTTAGTTGTACAACTATAGGTATTCTTGCAGCTGTCATGTTGTACGGCGTGATCAAATTGCCATGGTCTTCCTAGAAGGAGGTGGCAAGCATCCATCGTGACGACATCGCACCAAATCCGATCCCGGTAGTTGGTGCCAATGGAAAGTGACACCAGATAGCATTTCGAGACCGTAACCTTCTCACCATCTTGTAACCAAGTCAGCTTGTAAGGGGTCAGGCGTTTCTCCGTCATTAGGCCCAGTTTTCTTACAGCTTGCTCCGAGACCACATTCTCACAACTCCCAGAGTCGATAACAAATTTGCTGACCTTACCCACCACCGTACATCGAGACTGGAAAAATATTGTTTCGTAGCCAACCCTCCTTATTGGCATCACAGGGTATCAGGCAGGCCTGCCATACTACAAGTAAAGGACCATAATCACCGTCCTCATATTCTTCTTCTTCTTCGGTCACATCTTCTCCGACTAGCTCTTCTATTGGGTTTACCTCGGGGTGATTCATCTCAACTCGAACTAATCCTTCTCTGTCAATGAACAGACCTTTCTGAATAGCAGGTTTTTTACAATCAATGAACCGATGACCCGTCTCTCCACACTTGAAGGATCTTCCCGCACTAACAATGACGGACCTTGTCGGGTTCGACATGGGGGTGGGAGCTCTGTTTGGCTGGAGCGCAGCTCGGCCTACTCCCTGGGGAACGGCAGTACGGCTGCTAGAAGCCGTCCAAGGTTGGGTTATCAATCTTCATCTAAGCTGTTTCTCTAGTTGCAGGGCCTTCTGGTGTGCATCAGAAATAGAGTATATATCAAATATGTTGAGCGTGTCCTGATAATGCAGCTGTAGCCCACCAATATATCGTGAGATTAGCTGATCGCTAGTCTCACCCAGATCACTCCTCGACATGAGTTGGTAAAACTCAATGGTATAATCGTCCACTATTTTGGTCCCTTGCTTGAGGTTCTAGAATTTCTGATATATGACTCGAGAGTAATTGTGAGGCAGGAATGCCTCCCAAAGGTGCTTCTATAATTTCTCCCATGTTTCAATCTTCCATTCGGGCTCGAGTTACCTTCAGTTGTTGCCACTAGGCCACCGCTCTTCTATGAAAACACATAGCCACAAGGGATACCCGTTTGTCTTCTGGTACCTTACTCTAACACTTCCTCCATGGCAAATAACCAGTCCAGAAAATCCTCCGGGCTCATACCTCCCTGGAACTCTGGTATATCGATCTTGAGTCCTAACTCTCATTTTGATGGAGGAGCTGGAGTGTCTTGCTCTTCACGACTATAAGGAAATTGAGTATGTCTTTCTTTCCTTCGATCATGCTCATCCCCAGCAAAGGGGTTTTCATCATAATTTCTGTCGCGCCCCGAAAATTTTCCGGTCTTCCCCAACCTTCTTCCTACGACGACGAGCGCGAGGGAGGTTGTGTGCAAGAGGGAATTCCCGTACTATATTTGCTTTTGTTGGCTTAAATGCGACGGGTTTTTGATATAAAAGAGACAACTGGATTTTTATCTTTAAAATGTCAAATTAATAACAAATTGCAATTGCCGAAACAATATACATTTTATCATTAATCTATTTTTCGGAGTCGCCACCTGGCATAGAGTTATAGTGTGCCAAGTCACCGATTTTTGAAAAGGCTTAGTCTGCGAAATTCCAGAGTTTCAGGTTCGGGGATTTACTGTTATGAGTAGGGAAGCTGTTAGGCACCCTACATCGCCCTTTCGGTACTTCATTTTTCAAATCAACCTTTATTAACCAGATTCAAAATATTTTCGCGGCCAAGAGAACAGAATATTTCCAAGAGGTGAGTTTATTTGTTTTTGTAATTTTCTATAGACGGATAGAACTTTGACGTGTTTTGTTTGTTTTCTCTTTTTCTTGAAATCTCAAAGGAATAATGAATGACCCGAAAAAATGCCGATTCACAAATCATTCCTCGATTCAAATCACGAAGGTTACTAGATTTCGCAAGTGATCTAAATCAAGAGATTTGATGTTTTTGTTTGTTTTTCATTTAGTTTGCAATCTCAAAGGAATGATAAATGATCCGGTCGAGGCCGACTCATAAATCATTTCCCGATTCAAATCATGAAGGTTACTAAATTTCGCCAGTGATCTAAATCAAGAGATTTGATGTTTTTGTTTATGTTCCTTTTTTTGTTTTGTTTGCAATCTCAAAGGAATGATAAATGATCCGGTCGGGGCCGACTCACAAGCCTTTTCCCGATTCAAATCATGAAGGTTACTAAACTTCGCCGGTGATCTAAATCAAGAGATTTGATGTTTTTGTTTATATTCTCTTTTTTGTTTGGTTTTGATTTTGAAAAGAAAGAGGGAGACTCAGGGGAGATGATATAAACATGAATATGGAGAATGCACAAATATGTATAAACATAATAGAATAGATAGATATGCATCGTGTTGGCATGGCCGAACAGAACGACATTACATATAATAGTATGCCGGAAGGACCGGGCTTTGAATGAGTCAATTTTTATAAATTCGAGCAATGATTATTTGGCTTGTCGGTCGCAGTCATACATTAGCTAAATAATCATTTGAAAGAATTTATAAGCATTAATATAATGAAGAATGGATTCGCAAGGTGTCAATGTGTGACTTATACAGCCGGTCGGCGTATAGCCAACTCAGGTCTGATGTGTCTCTACTTGAAATTGAGCAACCCATTCTTCAGAATATAAATGATTTTTTGAATGTTATCGTAATGAAAAATTGATCTTTAGAGGTATCAACATGGGATTTATACAGCCGGTCAGTCATATAACCAACTCAGGTCTGGTACATCTCCACTTGAAAATTAGAGGATCAATCTTTCAGAAGATAACTGATTTTATGAATGTTATAAAGAATTGATCTCTAAGGCATCAACATGGGATTTGTACAGCCGGTCGGTTATGTAACCAACTCAGGTCTGATATATCTCCACTTGAATTTTCAGAAGATCAATTCCTTTAAAGATAAAAAGAGAAAAATATTGATATATTAAAGAATCAACTTTCGGGATATCAACGTGTGATTTATACGGCCGGTCGGTCATATAACCAACTCAGGTCCGATGTATCTCCACTTGAAAGTTAGAAGATTGATTCCTTAATATATGAATGTTAAGATCAATTCTTGAAATGGGATTACATTGCTGCGATTGAAAAGAAAATTGTATTCATATACCTTGACGGAATTACAAATCAGTGGAGGATAAGTTCGCCGATTTTGATTCGTACGATTATAATAACGTATAGTATTCGGGCGCCGCCCCTACTAATACGAGACTATAATCCCGAAACGGTAACCGAGACTTACCTAAAATGAAGTAAGAACTCTTATACAATGATTCAAAATACAAAATTTAAATGAAGGATGAAAGGTTTGGCGGAATTTCGGTAGAGGTTCGGCTAGTCGGTATGGTTTTTCGGCTTATTGGAAAGGGTTTACTTGGATGTTTGGATTTTGTTCTTGAGGATTTGGATATTTGGTGGATAGATTTGTATGTGGGGACTGACTTAGAGAAGTTTTGGGTGGATGAAAATGGCTAGGATGATGTTTAGGAAAGTTTGAACATGATTTAGGCTAGGTAGGGTGATTTTTGGAAATAGCAAAGGTATTCTGTTCGGAACAGAATGTTGAGAGAGTGTTGGGACAGGACTTTAGCACCTCTGGATCCTCCTCTCAATGGCCAAGGGAGGCCATCTATTTATAGAAGGCTGTCGCACCTATAGGTGCGACAGTGACATCATCATTGACCAGCTCCCTTTGGATAGGAGCTGTGGTGGTTTGGCACACTTTTTGGCTTGATTTGGATGACTTGTTCGGGTTCCAAACAGCCTTTCCCTATTTTAGGGAGAATTTCCTTTTGATTTTCCTTTTATTTTCCAAAGAATTCATATAATACACTTCTCTGAACCGGAACTCTCCGAGTTGCCTGCTCTGTGGCGTCGCGGGTCCCGTTGCTGAGGAAATTGACGTCGCCACAATTTTTATTGGCTTGAATCATGAATTTTAAAATTGTCGCCGCTGAAATCGGACGATTCTTCAAGAGCAGCTTATTTTCCGACCCTTTCTCCTCACACAGAATATCTCGGATTGTGCTCGTTTCACCATCGTGAGATAATTTGCAGAAACTGACTTGCAGTAAATCTCTGTCTCTTCGTCAAGACTCCATGAAAAATTGGTTTGCACATTTTCGATGTCGACTTGCCATTCTTTGATGCTCCGAACGTAATGACGTTCGGATCTGAATAAATCTCGTATTTTCATCCGATGACGTTGGTGATCATGCAGATTTCTCGTTAATGATTTTACGGTCGAATTTCTATTGAGAGATTGAATTCTCGACATTTATGTGAGTTTCGGTTGATACCGGCCTGGAGTGCATGTCGTGCGTCGGTTTCTTCGGTGTCTGCTTACTGTTTGTCGCGAACCGCACATCGTTTTCAAAATCTGTCTTTAGAGAAATGTTCTCAGACCCTTTGCCGACTTTGGTTCATCGATAAGTCGTCCGTGTTTGTTGCCGATGCTGCTTGTGAGAAGGTTCAGACATGCCGGGAATATGTTTTGATCTGTTCTGAGTCCGATTCAGCCGGTTCTGAAGTTGACTAATTTATTCTGGCCTTGACTTGATTGGCTTCAGGTGGTGAGCCAAAATGGGATATCAACAGCTGCCCCTCTTTGTATGTTTTTGCGTAGCAACAAGATACAAAGATAAAAGATGCATCATTTTGGAATGCGACTTTGTTTTTTTTGCAGATTCCCTCGAATAACGTCAAAACCGCTTCTTTTTCTTCCTGTGGGCGCCCCTGGTTTTGGGGCTCATGGTTTTTGGGTGATGACATCATTGTCGCACTTATAGGTGCGACATTGAGCTATTTAAGGAGAGGGGCAGGTCTCCCTCCTCACACACTTCTCATTCAGAAAAACTCATTTGGACTCCTGCTGAAAAATCTAGTCGAGGCAGCTTCAACCTCCGGAGGTCCGTCCGTCCTTCGATCGTCTTTTCGGCACGCGTTCTTCCGACGATTCCATCAAGTAAGCCCTTGATCTTTCCCTTGCGTGCACTTTTTTTCGTTCGTATATCCTGCATATACACGAAAATAAGGTTCGTTTTTTTTTGTTTATGCATACCTGTACAGTTTTTTGAATTTTCGGCCGTTATGCTGCCCGTTTGCGCGCGAATTTTCATCATCCTCTTTTTTTGGAGATAGAGACTAGGACACGAAATTTTCAAACATTGCATCTAATAAAAGTGAATTTATAAAAATGATAACGAATCGAAAATGACGTCTTGAATGTAGTGGATTTTTTTTGGGATTCGACAAAAATTAGGCTTGACTTTTGAAAATCTTAAAACAAATAGGGTCGATCGTTCCGCGCTCGGATTTTGACAGAACTTTGGTAAAAAATGAATTTGACTCGGGTACTCTTTTTCAAAAATTTTATTTGGAGATGCTTTCTGAATTTAGGTTTTGACAACATCAATTTTAAGTCAGACGTTCTCCTACTTAAGAACCGACGAAAACTGAATTTTGAGTCAGGCGTTCCTTTTCTTAGGAACCGACGAGGATTTAAACTTTGAGTCAGATGTCCCTTTGTTTTGGAACCGACAAAACTGAAATTTGCCTGTTCGATTATTATGCAAAATGTGGAAAAGTTTATTCATACAGGATGATCCAAGCGTTAATATCTCAAATAAAAATGAAAAACAACATGAGGTGAACAAAGAAGACAGCAAATGGAGAATACAATCAAGGGGACCCTTCCCCTTCGAGAGATCATCCAAAATACGCAACAAGGCTCGATAAGTCTCGCGATAACGAACAAGCACCACATCTGTGCTCAGAACACCAGACATGTCAGCATCAATCAAACCACGAAACATCTCAAGAAGAGTTTGAAGCCGGACTGCATCCGGATATCCGCCTGGGAAAAGGTGATTAAGAAAGCAAAAACTAGACCGCAAGTTTTCAATATCCCTAAGGTGAATACCTCTTTCCACATTTAATTCCTGTCGGGCATCACTTAAGGATGTCCGTAAGCCTTTCACCTCAGCAGCAAGAGCAAGGCGAGAAGAAGCCAGAGTATCAATCTCTTCCCGAAATAAACCTCTTTGATAGTCATCAATCCGAGCCTGAACATCTCTAAAAGCACATTCAGAATGGGATAACTCA
>NMUG010012728.1:0-10286 GCA_002855965.1 Monotropa hypopitys
CCCAGGACTATGCGGATGGATATCAGAATGCCGGGGAGGCGTACAAGTTGCAGGTACAAGAGATTTATGTTGAAACACATGTCAATAGCTACACAGAGGGCTGCCAAGTAGTCTTTAGCGAGGCATAGGCGAGACGCAGCAGGTGTGACGGTTGACTCCTCCTTGCACGTTGGGGTTCCTGTTCTAGAGCCAGTGATCCCTTCCCTTGGAGATACGGAGGAAGCTCTGGCTGACCCGCCGACGGCATAAGATGTATTTTTCTGTTTTTGTTTTGGATGTCATTTGTAATTAACACTTTCTTTGGCTTTTCAATGAACCGGATGCTTTTACAGTTGTGTGATTTGTTTTCTGTCAATGCATGGTTATTTGTATATCACTTGTACCCCCCACTTCAAATCGGTCAGGGGACAGTCTGGCCGAAGCTGAAGTGATGACAATATGAGAGGATGCATTGACGTCTGGACTGATGCGTTAGCAATGTTTGGCCGGAGACCTAGCCTTAGGATTCTCGTAGTGGGATGACGATTCATAACTCGAACGATCATCGTTTGTTGTCCAGACAGAGGCCCGTACGGTATTTTGACCATAGGCTTGGCTTAGGACGACCCATAAGGGCGAATGGTTCGGATGGCCTGAGCACCTTGAATTTGTCTAGGTCGGAGGCATGGTTGGTGTCTACACCGCAGCCTGGCTTTAGACGACCCATAGTGCGGATGGTTCGGCCTAAGCGCCAGGAGTTATTTGTCCAGTTCGAAGGCTTGGGTGGTGTCTTCACCGGAGCCAGGAGTAGGATGACCCATAGAAGGGCGATGACTCGAATGGCCAGAGCACCAAGAAATGTCCGGACCGGAGGCATGGATGGCATTTGTGCTGGAGCCTGGTCCTAGACAATTCGTATGAGGTGAATGACTCGGATGGCCCGAGCGCCTGATTTGTCCGAACCAATGACATAGATGGCATTTGTATTGGAGCCTGGTCCTAGACGACCCGTATAAGGGCAGATGACTCGAATGGCCCAAACACCTTGATTTGTCCGGACTGGAGGCATAGATGGCATTTGTGCCGGAGCCTAGCCCTAGACGACCCGTATGAGGGCAGATGACTCGGATGGCCTGAGTGCCTTGATTTGTCCGGACCGGAGGCATAGATGGCATTTGTGTTGGAGCCTGGCTCTAGATGACCCGTATGAGGGTAGAGAGTGTGTACGACTCAACACTCAAGATTCGCTGAAGGTTGACTGTAGCACAGAGGGCTTCGGTGTCAAGCGTTTGCTGTATTGACACGGTGCTAGTGGCTTGTGTGGAACTTGCCAAAGCAATAGTCGCCTTGCTTGATTGTCGAATGGATGATACTCGACCGGAGGCTAACTGGACCACTCAAGGCTTCGGTGTCAGGCGTCCGGTGTAGAGTTTGACACATGGTGGGTGGCATTTTCTAGATGAACTGGCTTATCGGGTAGTCACTTATTCGGGTCGTAAGTCGTCCAATCACAGAAAGAAAATTCATTAAACAAAATTTTTTTTCATTGCATTGTTTTTGTACATACTTCCAGATCAAACATATTTACAAAAAGAAAAAAGAAAATTTGCACTTTTAAACTCTGGCCCACCTTGGGACTATATGATGCGAGTTTCTGGCAGCCCCAACGCCTTCTTTGACGTCCGGCAACTCCGTTGCTGCCGCAGTTCTTCACGTCTGACAACTCCGTCTTCTTGTTGGGTCGGACACTAAGATGCATTCTGGGGAGGGTTTTGAAGGGGCTTCGGCATATTCCTGACCGTGAGCACTTGCTTTGGAACAGTGGCCTAGTCGGGTGTACTGTAAAGCTGCTCAACAAAGCTTCTGTCGAACGGTCTGCTAATGATCCCCTAGGGGATCGTTGCTACGTTTTCTTCCGCTCTGGAAAGTTGTCTGGCAACCTGAGCAGCTTCATGAGTTTTCCTCCGATCAACCCACATGTCTAGGTGCCCTTGCTGCACCAGGAGCTCAAGGTGGGCCTTGAATGGAAGCCAGGCAGTTGTGAAGTGCCCCTGCTCTTTGTGGTGGGTGCAGTAGACTCGCATGTCCTTGACCTTGCCTGTCGTTCCTAGCTTGTGGTCTGGATAGGTAAAGAAGGGCTCAGCTTCGATTTGTCGGAGGAGAAAGTATGTAGGTTCGATAAAGACTGTCGTCTCTGCCATAAAGTCGTGTGGCTTCAGTAACCTCCTATTGATGGACCTGATAGTATTGATCTGCCTCCAGGTGACATGGTCCTGGACTGAGCGAGGTTGGGCATTCGGACGCTGAGAGGCGCATTCGGCCAGGAGGTCTTCCAGTGCACAGAACTTCTCGATCCTCTGCATAAAGTCGTCTATGTCATTCGAAGGGTGGAGCATGAGATCACAGAAGACCGGACTGTCGCTTCCAGACCAATCTTGAAGGAGGTGGCCGCAATGCTTTGGTCATATCCTTGGATCTAATTGAAAAGCTCCCAGTAACGGTCAGCATATCGTCGGAGGGATTCATCTGGACGTTCACGAAGACTGATGAGGGCATCTACCTCCTTCCGATGTTTGCTACTTGATAAAAATCGAGCCAAGAAAGCTCGTTCGAGTCCGCAGAAGCTCGTAATGGAGCGGATCGGCAACTTGTTGAATCACAATGAGCCCAAAGTGCCAAGGCTTGTCGAAAAGACTTTGCAAATTACGGCAGCGGTAGTGGCGTAGAGATGATTTGGCAGAAGTGGATGAGGTTAGTGTACGTGTCGGTCCTCGGATCGTACTTGGTGAATTTGAGGAGACGGAAGCCAGAGGGAAGCACCGCCAACCTAATCTCCTTGATAAATAGAGAGAGATTGTGTTGCTTTAGTCGGACGTCAATGATCAGTCTGGGAGGAAGACCAGATCTGGAGGAGTGCTCCGACGTACGAGCTTTCTTGGGTAAGGTGATCCCTTAGATCTGCATCAGCTTCAACATAAGGTGAATCGTGGCGTCGGTCGTGATCCCTGCGATGCCGGTGTCCGGCATGATATTGCATCTGACGCTGATCCTTCTCTTTGTCCGGACGGTCGCAAGACTTTCCCTTGTGCTCCTTTGGGGGTTGTCTGGACATTACGATGACTACACGGTTGCCATATCATTAGATGTCCCTGGGATTTACTAGGACGAAGATATTGTTGTCGTAGATATAGAGCATTTCATAAGACATCCGCCAAAACAGATGCTGGGAGTGGAATCTCTGGTTGTCCAGCGATTGGAGGTCCGACCACTTTTATCTCCTGATTGGCGCTCAGGTGGTGGGCTTTGGTCGATGACCAATGCCTTGCTCGAACGATCGTGATCGATCGATGGGCCAAAATGCTCTGGTGATGGACGCTGAAAAGTATCCAACTCTGTGGGCACCTCGAGGTGCTCTACTGATACGCCTCCTTTCGCTGGAGTGAGATGCAAAAGAGGTAGGACAGAGAGCCAGGTTAGAGAACTTGGCAGCGTGGTTCTTCAGGAAGGAAATTTCGACGTCCTTCTGTTGGAGCATCCGATCCACAGAAGCCGACAGGGGAAGGCTGAGATCTGACGGAGGATGGGTGGCTGAGGAAGAGCCCAACCGTCTTATTAAGACATGGGTGAGCTGAGGCAGAGAAGGCAATGGAGGAAAAGGTACCGGCGGAGCATCCATATTCCCAGAACGTAGGTGGTTTTCACCACCTATGGGACTGATCTGAGAAGTCTGAAGACCCAAGTGGAGAACAACAGCCCACCGGAGTCTGGGGAGGTATTTTCCCAACAGAGTCGCCAAATGTGGTAACCTGATTCTTGGGGATCCTGACTTGGTGTTCTTCTCGCCTGAGGGTGATCGTCTGGGTGATAGAAGGAACGCCTAAGAGGATGGAAGAGTGTCTGGAGAAGGATGGAGGTCCACCTACTTGGCTCCTATAACCACAAGAGTGCCCACCAGTCGGCAGTGACCGAAAGGAACCTCCGAAGATCACGTCATTCGGGGATCTAGAGAGAAACTGAATGAATAGTGTAATGGTAAGTCAGGGAGAGTCCCCTAAACAGTACCTCAAGGAGGGTATTTATAGTCATGATTGACTTGGCGCACAAGACTGGCGCATGAGGCGCACGTGGGGGGTCCTCCAGATGACGACAGCCCTAACGGTTCGTACTGATAAGCCTGATAGGCCATTATCACCGTCAGGCCACGTCATCCGACGTACGAATGATCCCCAAGCGATCGGATGGAGCCTATTAGGCAGGAGTAAGTCCTGATTGACTTTCTCTCGGTGTATCTGCTGACGAGTGGAGCCTCTGGCATGTAGCCGGACGCAGTGACCCGTGGTGTTTCCTTGGGCCAAGGGAGGACATGCAGTGCTCTGTCAGCCGCTAAGAGATACAGAAGGTTTAAGGGTGCCCCATGGTCGGTCGGACTGGCACTCCTTGTTGTTTGGATGTAGTTGTTGCATGTAGCCGGATGCGACATTATTGGGCAGTGTCCTCTATAGATCGAGAGTGCAGACACACAAGATTGTCGGCCGCTAAGCATTGCCGAAGGTCTGAAGGTGTCGCACAACCGACCGGTCTGGCACCCTTCAGTGGCTGGGTGAAACGACTGCCGGAGAGACTACAAGACCGGACGGTCTTTGGCTACCCGTCATGCATGTAGAAAATAGTTGAGTTTGCCGGAGGGACCGTGAAGCTGGTGGCTCTGGCTACCCCTCAAGGCATCGACGAGTGTAGGGATCCGGCAACGATGGTCCGACAGGCAGCAAGGCCTTCGACACCATAGAAGTCTGGTCCACTACATCTATGCTCTGAAGATTGTGGGTCCTCTTGTTAAGGTGCTAAGATTGGTTGATACAGAGAGAAAGCCTCCAATGGGATATATATATATATATGAGGTTATGGATAGGGCAAAAGAAAGTATAGCAAAGTCATTTGGTGAAAGGGGAGATAGATACAAGGACGTCTTCAAAATCATTGACAATAGGTGGGAGATCCAATTGAATCGTCCTCTGCATGCAGCTGTGTACTTTTTAACCCAAAATCTATTACTCAAATCCGAATGTTGAGCAAGATAATGAGGTTATGACAGGCGCGCATAGTTGCATAACAAGGATGATCTTAAACACCGACATTCAAGATAAAATCACTTCGGAGATGACCATTTATATGAAAGCTGAAGGTCTTTTTGGACTGCCATTAGCAGTTAGACAAAGAAAGACACCACGTAATCTATTTTACACATTTCAATTCATAATCGAAATTTTATGCTGAGATAATGTTTAATTAGTTGTATTTCACAGTTGATTGATGGGGTTGCATATGGATCCAATACTCCAAATTTGCAAAAAAAATGCCATAAGAGTTCGTAGCATCACGTGACTGTTCTAAAAGTCCCCGTCTAGGGCCGCCTGGATGCTAGGTGATAGTGGTCCGCCTAGGTGTCGTCTAGGCATTAGACGATAGTGGTCCGCCGCAACTAAGAAGAAATAGCATATATTTAATAACCAAATCAAACCAAACAGAACCTTAAGTCCCAAATATTATATATTTGATGTTATAAAAAATTCTTATGCATTATTCATTGTTTCATTAAGTAAAAATTAATTCTTAATAAATAAATAAATAACCGTTTAGGTCTTGCCTAGACCTCTGTTTAGGCCCCGTCTAGGCCCCTAGACACTAGGCTCCCCTCGATCGTCTGCCTAGCGCCTAGCACCTAGCACCTTTTGGAATAATTCTTCCGATTGCGAACGTAATTGGAGTGCATTTGAACATGTATCTATTTCAAGTTTGATAAATTCTTAAGGATTTTTTAAACCTTCTTGTATGTAGCATAATACATTTTTTATTTCTTGCAGCTCCACAACAAGAAAAGAAACAGGCTCGAACAAAAAACGTCCCAATGATTTGGTGTTTATCAAATATAACCGAACATTAAAACGTCGATATAATATGCGAGATACAATTGATCTCATATCTTTATCGAAAATTGATGAAAGTAATGAGTGGTTATGTGGGAGGATGAATGGAGAATCATACGAAGATGATGAACTTGTGTTTGATGATGATGTTTCTTTCACATGGAGTGATGTTGCTAGAGCTTTTGAAGTGGGAGAAAGTAGCCAAGTAACTAGAGCAACAACATCAAGAGCACGATCAAAGGCGCCTACACTTCATTTGGTGGATGAGGAGGAGGCAAATTCTGAAGAGATGGAAGGGGAAGATGTAGAGGGACAGAAGTCCAGTGATGAAGACGAAGAAGAAATTGATTTGCTCGTAGTTGATGTTGAGGATGATGATTAGGCTTAGAGGCTAGCGGAAGTGAAAACGTGATGCTTGGTTGCTTTAATTTTCCTTTTGTTGGGCATTTGGGTTTTTGTTGACCTTGAGTACCTTGTGCTATTTGACATTTGGTAGATGTTTATCATGTTTTTATGACTTTGGGAATGGTAGATGCTTGTTTTAGTCATTTAGTAGATGTATATGTTATTTTTTCATTGTCTCTCAACTAGGTGTGCCTCGCTTCAATGAGACCTGTGTCGCCTCGTGCCTCGTGCCTAGACTCCAGGAGACCTTAGTGCCTCGGTATGCCTTTCGCCTTTAACAACTATGCATTCATGGGAACATGCCTCCAAAAACACAGTTGCTAGAGTATTACAATTTCAAGCAACAAAAAAATTTGTGCTTGTATTGTTAAGCAAACTATGAAACAAGCGGTGAGCGAGGTATAAGCTATAAATCAAGTTTTTATAAAAACTATAAATCTATTAGGCACAGTTCTGCATCATCAATGAAGCATGGGTACCGGTATGGGTATGGTACAAGTGCGAGTACGACATACAGTAAAACTTAAAAAAGTAGAGTACGGGTACGGGTATGGCTACGACGCTATTTTATAAATATTTTAAAATATTTTAAAATATTTTTAATACCTATAAAAGTAGAAACAAAATACTCATATCTATATATCTCCAACAAAAACAAAAAAACAATACCAACTCCATAACCAAAAAAATAATAGTGCTTTGCATATTTTGGATAATAGTTTGCAAATCCAAAGATAGAAAATTAGTAGTCTGGATAACATTTTTCATATCTCTTTCATTTTGTTAAAAAAAGAGTCCTGCATGTAATTTACACATCAAATTTCGTCCTAAGCACCAGACTGAGGAGGTAATCACTGTGGTTCAATAAGAACATACTACAAAAATTGTAGTACAAATTCCATTTACCAGAGCACGAGGAAAGCAACAAAAAATACATAACATATACAACATATCTTCGCACTTGTATGAGGTACGAGCCAAACGAGGTATCAAAAAATACTAAACATATATGAAACATATTAGTATACACATTATACCTTAGCACTGTGCAGAGGCTATTGCAGTGGCGAGAGAGAGGAGAGGCGAGCAGAGTGACGAGAGAGAGAAGAGGCGAGCAGTGGCGTGTAGGGAGCGAAATAGAGGAAAGGCGAGCAGTGGCATTATAGACACAGGCGGTGTGTGTGTGTGTGTGTGTGTGTGTGAGAGAGAGAGAGAGAGAGAGACGAGGGATATCGCCGCAAGAGATACAGAGAGTGGTGATTTCGTGATACACTAGGGTTAGGAACGACTGATTCAAATTTTTTGTCTCAGTTTTTTTTACTTCCAAATTAACCCATCTGATTGATTCTATTTTGTCTCAGTTTTTTTTACTTCCAAATTAACTCATCCCCGTACCCATCCCCGTACCCACAACACTCAGACGTGCCCGGTACGTTTGCGGAGTACCCGGTACGTATTTTGATATACCGGTGTCGTACCCGTACCATACCCGGTACGCGTACGCCTCCATTTTCGGAGTACCCGTGCTTCATAGTGCATCATGAAAGAACAGTATTAGATAAAATGGATCTAAATCAAACCTCGAGTCATTTATTTCTCAATCAACCGCCCAATCAATTTAAAAAAATAGACTCAATGAAAAATAAATCCGATGTGCAAACTAAAAGCCTGGGTAACAAATCACAGGCAGATAAATGTTGAACACGCAATCCAAGAGAAAACAGCCCCCAAATCCCATGTCACATTAAGGCAGTTTCACCTGTGGTTCAATCTGAACTTCTAAAAGGTGGAAACCCTACTTGCAAGAGTCTAATGGCACACACGCAAGAATTGCACAGCTCAGCAGCTCAACACCACTTAATCACACAGAAAAATAGAGGATGTTAAGTGTTTATTCCAATCTAAGAGCGGAGGACGTTTAAGGTGTGGAAGCAATCTGCATGAACCGGAGATCCAATGTACTCTATAAAGTCCAGTTTATGCACTTCTTGCGCTACATCAGAATAGGTTCTTATTCGAAGAACCACAAGCTAAACCTGAAACCCCTTGTTAGAATTCAAACACAAAAGTGGACAAACTCAAAGTTTGTACCATTGAAAAATGGGTAATATCTGGGGTGCAAAGTGCAATTCACCCTTGCAAGAACAGTATTTCAAATGTCTTTAGTTTCCAGTCCCGTGAGGCTAACCAACCAAGTGTCCTTCCAAGTTTTGATACCATGTTAAAACATCCAACTTAAAACCAACTTGCTATCAGGGAAGAGACCGCTGACTCATATACTAGTTTTGGCCTACAAACCCTCACTTCCTCTTCTTATCTAACTGAAGTGTAATCTGCCATGTTGTAATAGGGTGACTAACCTTGGAGCATCACATATAATTTCATCTGCGGTTCATGTTAGCGTGTTGCTTTTTATTCTTCTAATAGCATACAAGCCAAATACAAGTATCAAAAAATGCATGAGCACCAACATGATAATGTAATTCCCACACACAAAAATAAAACTCAGCAAAGCAATAAATGACATAGGTACTCTACTCCTTCAATGGAACTCAAAACTGAATATTTGCCACAACTGACTCTGTAATCGCATAAATTATTGCCAGGGAACTTCGGTTTACTAAGACCATATCCTCTTCTCAATATCTCCTTTAAAAGGTCGATTTGATTGGCCAGATTAGATGTCGGATTGGACTAAAAATCCAGTTGGAAATCAACAATTGATTGAGGGGTTACATATCTGTTGGACTTTGTACATCCAATCCCACCAAACATGAGGTATTTAATGCTCCCTGGCTATGATTTCGGTTATATTACTTTTTCTACCTGATTATACATCCCCTCACTGTTATTTTTTCTTCTCCAAATAGGAATCCTCGTTGCCTCCCCATACTGTTCATTTTCTTCTGGATTTTTTGATCGTTTCTCCACGAAGGATAAATAAGTACGGTCAATTAAACGTGGTCTTAAGATACTCACGATTAGCCTGATGACATTTCAGAGTTGAACACACAACTGAATGGGTAAAAATCAAAATCCAGACCCATCAAATAATATCTGACGCTAAAAAGCAAACGCAAACACGCATAAAGATTTGTAAGAAAACAAAACCCTAGTTCCAAACTCAATGAGAGGTCTAATCCTGTATGGGAGACAAAGTACCTGACAGACGTCAACAGAATGTTGGTGATTCTCAGTGCGAGTGAGAAGACGGTAATGACGCAGAGTGAGTGTGGGAGTGCGAAGGGACGTAGATCTTGTTGTAAGCGGCTTCGCCGATGAGGTAGAAGCCGAATGCGACGAGAGCGATGCCGAGCCCCGGAGTGGCGTGGCGGAGTTGGTTAGTCACCATCGGGTGCTTCCTCCACTCGTCCCTCCTCTTGAAGAACTCCCCTGTTGGTCCCAGTGACTTCGCCATTCCCTCGATGTATCTGCCTCTCCTCTCTTCTCGCTGTTATACGGCGTTGAGTTGAAAATGTATTCGGCCAAGCTTTTTCATTTTCTACTTTTAAGGGTAAATTATCAAAACCATCTAGAAGTTTTTTTAGGCAGGTGATTCTGCCACCAATTGTTTTGATTCTGCCACAAAATTTTCTAAGAAAAATTATCATAGTGTCCTTAAAGTTTTGAATAGATAGTAAAAATCAAGAAGTGTAATGATAATTTTTTTAGAAAATTTGTGACAGAATCAGCACCCTTTTTATATATAAGAATCAGAGGTACTAAAAATTAAGGCTCTGTTTGGTAACGTTTTCATTTTCTGTTTTTAGTTTTCACTTTACTAAAACTAGTTTCTATTTTTCGTAGGTGAAAACAAGAATCAGAAACATGTTTGGTGCTAACTTTTTTAAAAATCGCATTTTGTTCGAAAATCATTTCTGTTTACAACTTATTTCGAAAATAATTGAAAACTCAATTTTTTTATTTTTGAAATTTTCGAAAATAAGTGAAATTGTTTCTATATTTGATAAACAAAAA
>NMUG010012729.1:0-10291 GCA_002855965.1 Monotropa hypopitys
CCTTAACAGAAATTTCTTTACTTTATGCAATCTCATAAAGGCATAAAGATGTCAGTGTCTAGTATAATGGTTTGCTGAATCAATTGGTTTCTACAAGATTTGGCTATTTAAGACTGAAAAAATCTTATGTTTTAAAAAATTGACCTACTGGTACCAGAAGCAAATTATTGTTAGGATTCTTAAGAACTCTGCAACCATAGCCTTTAGGGAGTTGCATAGTTTTTTACCTAACCACTCTTTGTATGTGGGTAAATTTAACAAACTGTTGCAGGTGGAAGAGTGTTTGGTGTTGTTTTCATCTACCTCTACTTGCAATTTTACTGGTGCTATGAACACTAAATCCATTTTATTTTTTTGTGGCTTTAAGGGATGTTAAACAGATTCATTTCTAGCAAGGAATTGATCAACAACAAAAAAGAGAGACAGAGCAAGATGGGGTTTTCTCGAGGCACAATTTTGGTGAGTGCTTCTACTATGCACAATTCTGGTGAGTGCTCCAGAGCACACATTGCATCCCTCTTTTAACATTATTTTTATTTCGTTTGGTCAAAATTGTTAGGTTTCTTCTTATTATGTTGTGCACATTTGTTCTTTGGTTCTAAGTTATAGATTGCTATATTTTACCAAAACTTTGAATGATGTAGTGTGTGCTCTAGAGATTCCCCAAACAAATCTCATCAAGTCAGCCCACTTGAGGGTAATCACGGGAGCAGTTCCTGCCATATATATGCATACCACGAATTTAGTGCTTCCGAATAATGGATTTAAGAAACTATGGAATGGGACTAGACGAAGAGCTATTTACATCATAATGTTGACTAGCCTATGATTATTATGATTATTTTTTGCAGTTTGAAATGGATTTGATAAGAAAATACTTATGTGACAACAATAGTTCGGCAATGGTTAGCTTCTCATTTACATTGTTGGTTCAATTGAATCATAAAATGTTCATCACTAGTGAAACTAATTGATTCTTCAACTATAAAATGGCAAACTTCTTGAAATTTAGAGTTACCATAGTGGTTCTTGGGGGATAAGCCTTTCTTGCGGCAGTTCCCGGTTGCTAGCAGCGGAGATGAGCGGCTGAACCTGGCTGCAAAAGAAGGAAACGTTAGGCTACCGGCGAATGTCGCCGGTGGACCCTCCGATGGCTAAGTCAGGAAGGGATTTCTAGAGAGAGAAAGTAAATGGATAGAGCTTGGGCTAGAGTGAGAAGATGTACCTCTGCATTGAATGCTCCTCTTTATTTATAGAACCATTTGAGAGTGAGGGACACGCGCTTTCGCACGACTGTGATGCTGCACTGCGTCATGGGGCAAGGCACTTGTCCTTTCTGCGTGCCTGAACATCTGGATGATAGATCGGCTTTGACAGTGTCAGGCAGCGCCGCCTGACAACATTGGGCGGCAGAAAAGCTGATAAAGCATGTCTGACATGCTGCGGGAATCACGGAAAAGCTGATCCTCGTGTCAGGCATGTGTCTGCCATGTGCGCAAAACCCGTGGTGCTGTCTCTGAGGGAATCTTTGCTGCAGTCGAGGTATTTGTCATGTTCGGTCGAAGGAGCATCCTTCAGTACGGCAAACCGTTAGCTGGATGGCCATCCCTGGCAGTAAACCTCCCATGCCGAAGTGAGGCCCGGGAAAGCCCCTCATTCGTCGCCCTCTACTTGGTCGCATGACCTCGGCTTGTTGTTTCCTCGGCTAGGCTCCGCCCTGGGCTGTGAGTTTCCTGAGCCGGAGAGAGCCCCAGGGAGGCCTTGACGCCGGCTCTACTCTGCTCGGCCCCCTGATAGTTGGCCTGTGTTGTGGTCCCCCCAGAGAAGGTCGTAGCTCCGGCCTCTGATTAGTTCGGCCCCTAATAATAGCCCCTTAACCCCTTTGGCCAGGGCATTTTGGCCGAAGCGGGGTTGATTCGATACCGAAGAGTTATGATGGTGCCGAAGAGGAAGAGCGCCGGACCACTGAGTTGTCTTGGAACTTGGACCCCTGACGGCTTTATTGAACTGCCAGTTTTGAATTTAATGACGTGTTGCTCTCTGCGCTGACGATGCGTCTGCCAAGGCATCGCGTCAACAACTATTGCTTTGTTGGCTTGCGTGCGCCTGAAATGGCGGTTGGGCAGTCCACGTGGCGCGTTGTGGTTGATCGGCCCTGCGGTGGATGGGACATCGTGCGTATGTATTGTCAGTTTTGTAGCGTTGGTACAACTTCCGAGGCAAGGCAATGATAAAAGATGAGTGGTGACCGGCTATGACAGTTCGGTCGGTCACCCTTTTTTGAACTTCAGGTCACCGCCCATAAAAGGCCTCCTTAGGGCTTCAGCTCCTCCTGTTTGCATCTTTCTCTCTCTCTCTAGCCCCAGGCAATTCCCGGTGAGTTTAGGCGATTTTCGTCCACCTTGCTGCCTAGATTCTGGCGAGCCTTTTTAATTCTTCTCAGTCGTCGACTGCTCTTCAGGTGACCACTCATTCCTTCTTTCCTCGATCATTCACTTCTTTTTCGTTTTCCCATCGATTTTGCGACATTCTTTGGTTGGGGTTCATCTTCCTCGCTATTTTTGTGGCCTTGACACTCTCTGAAGGTTTCTGGGCTCCATTGATGAAGACGAACATCTTCAATCTATTCTTGGTCGAGCCGAACTGGCCTTGGCTGTTGGTTGAAGGCCAAGCCAATGGTCTCCCTATGCTTAACCGTGCAGGTTGATGCCGGACCGACTAACGGTGCCCTTTCTACTTGTGTTCTTTTCAGATCCAACAAATGGCGCCGAAGAGGAGGTCCGGAAAGTTTCGGCAGTACCTGGACACCCCAGAGAAGCTCTGCCATTTCAGAGAGGAATTCGAAATCCCGGCCGATGTCAACGTCATGATAGCCCCTGTTGGCGACACATAACCGATGATGAACTACATCCACCTGCCCATCATTGTTGTGGTTGAGGGAGGAGTCCAGTTCCCTTTCCACCATGTGCTCACTCACTTCTTCGGCAAGCTCCGCCTCACACCGTCCCAAGTGATGGTGAACGTATTCTGGATTTTGATGGGGTAGTAAAGCTAAATGAGATCCTTCCTCGATCGAACCGACTCGACTTCCTGGACATTTTCGGCTGCTATATGGTCGGCTTCAATAAGAAGTCTAGGAAATATTACCTGGGCAGAAGACCTAACCAGCCCAGCCTGATCGCTGACTTACCGGACTCCGATAAGTATGTTGAGGATACGATGATTATCTCTGGCAACTTCTTCGTCCCGCTTGATCATGGTGTGGACATGTGGTTTACCGTACCATTTCAATCGGGCGTCCCCCATAAGCTTTGTCCCTTCAACTGAGATTGCTTCTTTTATTGAGATTTTCTGACCATTTGTTTTCCTTTGCAGACAGCAACTTGAAAGCCCAGGCCGACGAGGATAAAGTTAAGAAATTTATTGAACTCCCCAAAGGACGACGCTCGGCGCCGACGCTGTTGGAGTATATGCCAATGTATACCCATACTCTCCGATCCCGACCAATCCCAACCGAGGCATCTTCTAGGCGCTCAGTCGAACCTTCTACCAAATATCCAGCCAAAGAAGATATGGGCTGTCGAAGAGTCATTGATTTGGATGATACGGTCTTTGGCGACGAATCTGACGCCGTGGAGACTGAGCCCATAGTGGCTATCACAAAGGAGATACTAGCGTGCCGGAACAGAGCAGATGAGGTCTTGGCCGGGCTGGAAAAGGCTCGGGCACAGAAGAAGCCTCGGCTGTTTGAGGATGTACCCACTGCCGAACACTCTACATCTACTGCAGAGAAGGCGGCCGCTACAGATCCCGCAACCATCGAGACGACGGGGTCTTCCGAGAGGGAGGTGCAAGCATGGGTGCCCAAACTTTCATACGAGGACGTCGAGGCTGTTGAGGGCGACCTGTTGGCTGAGCACCCGGCTGTAGCGATGGCGTTGCTCCAGGCCTTCACCCTGCCAAAGGAAATGGAGAAGCTTCCTAGAGGGCCCCGACCTGCTTCCAGAGGATGATGTACCATGCTGCCATGGTAAGACCTTTTATTGATTGCTTTCACACTATATCTTTCACTTCGGCACATTTGTAATAATCTTTGAATTTCTTTGCAGATGATGGCTGTCGGCGCTAGTGTGGACTGACGCATCGGTGATCTTTAGACTGCTCGCCGGGTTGTTGAGAGAGAGGTCGAGGCAGGCTAAAAAAGGCTTGAAGAGGCGAACAGCTCCTCTGTCGAGCTAAAGAATAAGGCCACGACGCTCGAGACAACTGTTGCAATAAACGTTGCTGAGCTTCACGTGAAGACTGCTTGCATGACTGCCGCTGAGGCTGAGAATCTTCGGCTGAAGTCCGATCTGGAGGAGCAGAAGAATAAAGCTGCTGCCGATGCCGAGGAACAAAAAAATAAAGTTGTTGCTGATGCTAAGGCGAGCTATAACCGAGGCTTTGACAAGGCCGGAGCTAATTATTATGACTAGGTGATTCGGCTGAAGGAGACGCTCTTTAGAAAGGGCTGGGTCTACGCCATGGTCAACATGGGAGTCGAGGATCACCCTTCGGCTGTGGGGGAAATCCCCCTTACGAGGTCGGCCGTAAGTGGTGCTTGGCTAAGATCCTCTTCTTCGGCTCGTCTTGTTACTAGGACCGAGGCTCCACCGGTGCCTCCTACCGTTGGGACCGAGGCTATCGGGACCATGGCCGCCCTGACCGTTCCTGCTGTGGCCGACCCTCCTGCGGATCCGACTGCCTGATGCGGCTTTTGCATCTTTTTGTTTTTATCTTTTGTTTGTTTCTGGGTCGAGCAGACTTGTGGTTGGTCCTGATCTTTTGAATGAAAAACTTTTGCTAAGTGTTTGGTCTGTTTCTTTTGCTCGGCATATGCCCTTCTTCCCCCAGCCGAGATAAGGGGTTTGTTGTGGCAAAACTTTTATCTCGGCTCGGTAGCACACTATAATAGCTTGTGCTTGTGAGTTGCTCTAGCTCAATGTTGAGGTGATACTTGATACACTTTTTAGATAAATGAGAACTTGGGATTCTGCTTTGGCAATGCTACCGAAGGCATGCGCGCACGTTTTACAGGTAAATGGCGACTGTCAGCTGCTTCGGCTTTGCCACCGAAGAGCTACATACACATTTTATAAATGAATGACAACTGTAAGCTGCTTCGGCAATGCCACCGAAGAGCTGCATGCACGTTTTATAGATGAATTGCAACTGTAAGCTGCTTCGGCAATGCCACTGAAGAGCTGCATGCACGTTTTATAAATGAATGGCAACTATAAGCTGCTCCGGTAATACCACCGAAGAGCTGCAAGCATGTTTTATAGATGAACGGCAATTATAAGCTGCTTCGGCAATGCCACCGAAGAGCTGCATGCACGTTTTATAGATGAACGACAACTGTAAGCTGCTTCGGCAATGCCACCGAAGAGCTGCATGCACGTTTTATAGATGAACGGCAACTGTAAGCCGCTTCGGCAATTCCACCGAAAGGAAAGATAGGCAAAATCTGAGCTGAATTTTAAGAAAAGCCAATTTATTCATTCGTGGGGGCCCTAGGTCAAATTATATATTGGCTAATGATAGTACAGTCTAAAGTTTGTAGCGTTCCACAGCCTCGGTATCGGAGTGCCGTTTAGTTCTTCTAGTCTGTAAACCTTAGTCCCTGCCTGGCCGACCACTCTGTACGGCCCTTCCCAGTTGGGTCCGAGCTTGCCGTCTGAACTCCTTTTCTTGTTTCCCACGACCTTCCTCAGGACCAAGTCGTCAATCTTGAAGGCTTTTGGCCAGACCGTCCTTGTGAAATTTCTTGCCAGTCCCTGCTGGTAAGATGCTAGTCTGATCCTAGCCGAATCTCGTCTTTCTTCGGCCAGGTCTAGGTCCTTCTAAATTGATGCGCTATTGGTTGGCTCGTCGAATGCTTCGGTTCGGATGGTCGGCAACCCGGCTTCCAGTGGGATGATTGCCTCCATGATGAAGGCTAGTGAGAATGGGGGTTGCCATGTAGAGCACCGAGGAGTGGTTCGGTAAGCCTACAGAACACTAGGAAGCTCTTCGGCCCATCTACCTTTCGCTGCTTGGAGTCTTCTTTTGATGCCGCTGCCGATTGTTTTGTTGGATGCTTCGGTCTGCCCGTTGTCTTGTGGGTAGTGGGGGTGGAATTGTAGAACCTGATTCTGTGTTCAGCACAGAAATTGGTGAAGAGGTCCCTACGAACTGAGTGTTGTTGTCTGAGAAGAAGGCATACGGGATGCCGAAGTGAGAGACTATGTTTTTCCACACAAATCTTTTGACATCTTTGTCTTCTATGGTGACTAGCGGCTCGGCCTCCACCCACTTGGAGAAGTAGTCTATGGTAGTAATTAAGAATTTGAATCCTCCTGGTGCTGTAGGGAGCTTGCCAACGATGTCCAAACCCCACTGAGCGAAGGGCTATGGATTGGTCAGAGGTGTTAGCTCTTCGGCCGGCAATCTGATAATTGGAGAGAACCTCTCGTAGGCATCACATTTTCTGACTATCTTCTCCCTGTCTTCTATCATCTTCGGCCACTAGTACTCTTGGGAGATGGCTTGGTGTGCAATTGATCTTCTCCCAGTATGGGCTCCGCAGCTGCCAGCGTAGAGCTCCTGCAATACTCCTTCTACCAATGTTGGATGTACACAGAGGAGGTACGGTCCTGAGAAAGACCGTCTGTAGAGTTTCTTCTGAGGGCCTAGCTAGAACCGAGCCGACTTGTGGACGATTCAGTGGGCTTTCCTCTTGTCTTCTGGTAGAGAGTAGTCCTTCAAGAATGCGATGATGGGGTCCATCCAGCTGGGACCCTGGCTGATGAAGAAGACGGTTGGCTACTTCGGTGCTTCTATGCTCGGCTAATCCAGGCTGTGAATGCTGACTGTCCTCTGCTCTTTAACTTCTGTTGCTGAGGCTATTCCGGCTAGAGCATTGGCATGGGCATTTTGCTCCCTGCTGGCCTGCTGGATTTGGCATTGTTTGAATAGCCCTAGCCTTTCCTTGGCTTTCTGCATGTACCTTCCCATCCGCTCGTCTCGGCACTCGTAGTCGTCGTTGATCTAGTTGACTACGAGCTGAGAGTCACTGAAGATGCTGAGGCTCTGGATTTCCAACTCTTCAGAAGCCTTCAGTCCGGCAAGAAGGGCTTCGTACTCTGCTTCATTATTGGAAGCGTTGAAGTTGAGCCGGAGGGAGTGTTTGTGAGTGATGCCATCGGGGGAGATGAGGACAACACTGGCCCCATTTCCTCGGCAATTTGAGGCGCCATCAACAAACATCCTCCACGAGTCCTGATTTGGCAGTGACTGTGGCAGGATTTGGTCGGTAATGATTTCTTTGGTCTGAGGATCTTCTGGCCGAGGAGATAATTCAGTAATGAAGTCAGCCAAGATCTGACCTTTGATGGTTGTCTTGGGTTGAAATTTGATGTCAAAGTTTGCGAGCTCAACGGCCCACTTAGTTATCCGGCCAGACAGGTCAGTCCATCTTAATAAGGACCGAAGAGGGAATTCGGTAAGAACCACAATGGTGTGCGCCTGGAAGTATGGTGCAAGTTTCCTAGAAGCAATAACCAGAGCATAGGCAAGTTTTTCGAGAGGAAGATACCTGGTTTCCACGTTGATATCATCCCTCTTGCCGACTGGGCCATGATCCCTATTGGCGAAGGGTAAGTAGAGTCGGCACGAGCCCCATGTTGGGGGATTTATCGCTCTCTAACTTCCGTTTTGATTGTCCGGCAGGATGTGAGCAGAAGATGTCGGACTCCGATGACACACGATCAATTTCTGATGTGGAGATGGGTTTTGACATGGAGATGGGTTTTGATGTGGAGATGGGCTCTGACGTCCGATCTGACACAGATTCGTCATCACCCTCTGAGATTGGGACTGAAGTTGTCGGCAGTGTCGTTGAATTAGTGAGCCCATTGAATAATCGTCACCCGCCTACCCCTGTGGAGGCTGAAGAGGATGCTGAGGAGGAAGAAGAGATAGCTGGGCCGTCCGGCAGGCGCGCCTGCCCTTACTTGCAGTATTCCAAGACCGGTGCTCTTCTGTCGGAGAACTTCGGGGAGAAATATGTCATTCCCGACAATGTTGTGATGGAATTCCTCTATGAACCGGCAGAGGTGCCATATGCCAATGACCGTGTAGCCATCCCCCTTATGGCTATCACCGAGGGGGGCCTTCGGCTACCTATAGATGACTTTATGAGGGATCTTTTGCGAGAGTATGGGCATTCCCCAGCCCAACTGACTGTAAATACGTATAGTGTTGCCGGCTGTATTAGGGAGCTGTGCCGAACCCAGGGCCTTGTATTCTCTATTTCCGATCTTGTTTCCATTTTTACACTTTCCCAAAATAAGAAGTTCGGATGCTACTTTTTGAACGCCTGGGTGGGATCCGGAGATCTTTTTACCCGTCTGCCAGACTCTGAGAAATGGGCAGATATTTATGTGGTCGTGTCCGGAGGCTACAATAGCCCCGCTGACGGAAGCAAACCAATACCGACTGAGAAAGGGTCGTCCGATAAATCTCCTACTGTGCCTTCATGCTTTTAATTCACCTGTTATTTTTTGTTGACTGAATATGCTCTCTGTTTTGTAGCCCTTTCAAAAGTAACTCTTCGGCTGAAGAAACAAGCTGACGCCAATCATATAACAACACTCTGGGGTCTTCCAAAGAGAGACGTCCCCCGGCTGCTTAAATATCAACCGACTTATTTGTCTTATCTGGAGGACAATAGGAAAAGAGAGGTCTGCCGTACTACTGCCAAACTGCCCGAGGCTTCTGAGATGGTGATCAGAGAGGGGTTTGAAGAAGAGGCTCCCTCCCTTCGGGTTGACTATGTCAAGAAGAGGAAGAGGGGCTCCAAAAAAGGAAGGCCCTCCTCGTCCGCGACCGTGCATGTCCAAGTTCCCTCTACTCTGAGGGCCACCTTTCCGACTACTGATGGCGATGGCTCTTGGACTCCGCTTGCTACCCCCGGAGGCCAGGAGACGAGGGAAAGGATTCCCGAAGGCCAAACCCGACATCCCCAGGTTAGGACTTCTTCGCTATTTGCCGGAGACTGTGGGAAACGGCCGGCTGTGGATCCGGATGAGATGTGGCAGCCACAGCCGACCTGGAAGGATGGCAGACCCATCAGGGCGGCCGACTGTGTGGTCGCTAACACTGAACTAGGGCTGAGCTTTACCCACCTTGTGGAGTCTCCGGGTAATAGGGCCATTCTGCCTAGTGAACTCACCGCCCGGATGAACTACGGTTTTTCTTCAATAGTTAAGGTATTGCTCCGGCCTTTTGTCCGAACCTCTTTACTCTATCATTATCATTTGCTGATTTGTTTGATTGTATTGCAGGGCCTTGTCTGCTTCTCCACCAATTTTCCAAAACTCCTCCAAATTTCCAGAGAGAGACCCAAATATGAGGGTCGGATTGCTGCTTTAGAGGCTGAGCTTGCCGGCATGCGGTTGGAAAATGATAAAGAGAAGAAGAAAAGCAATGACCTGGATAAGACGCTTCAGTATGAGAGGCATTCATTTAAGAAGAAGCTGGCGTCGGAGAGGAAGAAAGCAGAGGATGAGGCCAAGTTGGCCAATAAGACCGGCTATGGGGATGGCCTAAAAGACGCCCGCTAGTCCTTCGGGAAGCAGTGCCGAGACCAAGTGCTTGAACATCAAAAAAACATCTACACCCCCGGCTATACGAAGGGCCACCAGGATGGTTATGACCTGGCGCTGCAGAAAGCAAGTGTTCCTGAGAGTCATTCTTCCTGGCGGTACGTCGAGGAGGTGGCAATGGAGCTGATTCCGATCGAAGACACCTTCCTAGAGGAGGAGGAAGAGGGAAGAAGAAGAAGAAGAGGAAGAAGCCGAAGAGGAAGAACACCCTCCGGCAGAAGGGTGAAGACTTCCCCACGATCCCTTTTTTTCCTTTATTTTTGAAAAACTGTTTTTGTTATCCAGACGCTTTCTTTTCTTAATGAATGAATGCCTTTTGTGTTAAACTTGTTACTAAATTTTCACAAGTATTGTTCTCCAGACATATTAATGGGTTTACCAGTCCCCTTGACATACATTGGAGGCCTTATCCATTAGAATGAAACTAACAAAAGCCTGGCAGATGATTGTTGGTGGCTTGGTCTCCGATTGTTTTACCCTGGCCAACAGAAGCCTTGGCGGATGACTGCCGGGGGCTTAGCCAATAAGGGCGAACCCATGAGGGTATTGTACCAGGACCGACAGAAGCCTGGCGGATGATCGCTGGAGGCTCGGCCATTGTGGCG
>NMUG010012730.1:0-10292 GCA_002855965.1 Monotropa hypopitys
TTTTTAGACTTTGCAGGAAAGGACCCCTCTCTTGGAGATTTTGGAGCACTTTGATGCTTTGGGACATCTAAAGGACCTATGCACTTTTCTTTATTTCCTTTAGGCCCCTTGGGCTTGTAATAAGAGTAGTGGTTTGTAATAACTTAAATTTGATACGTCTCCTTCTTTACTACTCTATGGTTTGTGGTTGTACTTTCATTTTATATCATGTCTAGATTTTCAAAATCGTATGTGATTGGGAATGAATGGTACTTATATATTGGTAAATGATGTGATGATCTATTGTTGTTCGCCATTTTAGTTGCTTTTAAAAAAAAGTTTGAAAATTCGGGACATGACATGAATCCTATATATGGTGATTTTGTAATCGTTGATCTCCCTAGAGAGTGGGGTGGAAGTGATTTGATGGATTGCACATTTTGTAGTCTTGGACCATTCCTCGGCCCTTGAGATGCTCGTTGAGCCATACCCTCATGTCTTCAATGTTAGCCGGTACGGAATTATCCGGTCCTGGGCAAGCTGATCTTTCTGGACATATTTCCTATACGGGAGACCTAGGACGGAGCTGATCCCTGAGGTCCTGCATAGAATTCACATAATGTTCTTGGCATGCACTTTGAGCTCGCTGTGGGTCTTGTTGTAGTGCTCATTGGGCTGTGGGAGATCCTTGACAAACTTTCGCCACTCCTGATGGCAAGATGGATCTCTTCTACCTCTGCTTCCTTGTTGAATCCTCCCTTGGCCTTTTAGTAATGTTTTTTGTCTTCTGGAGAGGTGAGGGTGGACGTTGCATTCTTGGCTTACCTGTGGGGCCCATAGTGGTTGTTACTTGTGAACAATGGGCTCATCTTGCTGTTGAGGTTATTTGGACAACCTCTCTACTTCTCTTTCTAGGTGTTTGTTCGCCTGGTTTTGAGATCTGATAATCTCTGCCAAAATCTCGTCTTTGATCGATCTGAATCTGTGTAGAGATTGAGAGCATCACGAACGAGACAGATTGTCTCCTTTGTGGGAGTACTCTCCCTCCCTACTATCATATTCTCTGTCCTCTAGATAATTGTGATGGGTCCACCATGGGCCCCTAGTGCCTCTAACAAGGGCTTTGGGATTCCCTGTTAGGCTAGGAGCGCCTCCACGATTCTCCTGGACATAAGGCAGATTGTTTCTGGCCTTCTTTGGTGCTGAAGGTGGGTCAGAATGAGTGATGACTGCCCATTTCCCACCTCCTTTCCAATGGTGGAGGTTTCGTTGTCGTTGATTGCCATCCTGTTTGATTTGATTCTAGTTTGCTTTTCTTATTTCGTGGATGGGTTTCCCATAGACGGCTAAACGCGATTGACCTGATTCACAGTACAGAAAATTGATGACACATGACTCTCTGTATCGAATAATTGGATGACACATGCTGCTCTGCCAGTGCGTGTCTAGGAAATCCGGTTTTGCCATTTACACGTGTAAAATTATGATTTATCCTACCACAAAAACCAAAACCAATTTTTCAATTTACAATCTTGTTTAAAAAATATCAGGTTGATCCAGTTTTCCTGTTTATATTATCAAAAATGCTATACACACTGATCTGTGCATCGATTCGCGCACCGATCAGTAACTCTTCCCGGGAAGAATTACTAAAATGTGTATTTCTTCCCGAGAAGAAATGTATTCTTCCCGGGAAGAAATATCGATCGGTGCGTGGATCGGTGCATCGATCGGTGTATATAGCACGGTTGTTATATTATCACCCTCTACCCAACAAAAACAATAGACAAAAAGCTAACGAAAAGTCAGGAAGATAGGACTAGTAGCAATATGAGATTGGGAATAATATAAACTATCAGAATAATTGTTTCACATTCACACTTATGAGTATAATTAAACTCTCTTATTTTAGTTAGACAATTATGATTTCAACTGGGGTTTATATCATTGTTTGTTTAGCCCAAAGGGTCAGAAACTTTATCACCAATTAAGCCGTTTCAAAATGCATGGGAGGGGGACCAGAGAGAGTAGTCGTGCAGGGTTAACCTTGCTTGCAATGATGCCACGGTAGTGGTTATTTTAAGCCTTTCATTACCTGCAAATAAGATATCTGATGAGTCTTTGTCGATGATTAAATTAAGTTAAAGCCCTTGTTTTCTCACTGTTTTTAATGGTTATGGTTTCAAAAGATGCACTACTTCTGTCGAGTGATTCATGGTCCATAACCTAGCTTAGTTGTCAACACGTGCTCTCTCTCTCCCTTTCACAAAAAGGCTGTACCCAGCCCTTAGGGTCCCACGCCATGACCCCGCCACAAGGGTTGAAGACGTGAGAATTGGTAATTGCGCGACTCGCCCATAGGTCCCACATATAATGTTTGTCCGGTGCTAGTACACCTCCCCCAGAAAGAAGAATCCAGCATAGTGCATTTTATGCTCCATCTAGGGGGACTCAAACCGACTACACGGGGCAGTCCCAGCGAGGATCTGGCAATTATCCCATTATATGCTCACACCACTGGGCTAAACGCCGGGTGACTTAGATATCCTCAAACCTGGCAGTCCCAAATTTTGAACCTGGAACCTCACAGAACTAAGCCGCTTCCCTAAGACACTTGGCTACCAGGATGGGATTTTCTCTCCCTTTCACACACACATGGACAAGCATATAGAACAAGAATTATGGTGTGAATTGGAATTCTATTTCATTCCCAACTATGCGTATGTAGTAGAGGTGGGGTTCACTTTTGCTATAACATGATTAGTGAAAAGTAATTAAAAGTGAACCCCACTCTTGCCACATATGCAGTGTCACGTCCGAACCAATTTAAATGAATTTAATTAAAATATTATAATATTTTAAAAAAAAAGAAGGAAAAATAAAATGTGAGAAGGGTTAATATATATTTTTTAGAGAGTTATAATGATTTTAAATAAAAATAAGTTTAATTGTATGTTAAATGCATATAAAGTGGCTCATAAGGGTAATAACAATTTATAGTGGAGGGCAATGAGGTAATTAATGTTTAAAATCTGTCATTAGAATACATAAGGAGATTATTCTCCTATTAGGGTTATTGTGTAACTCTTGGATGCTATAGAATTAGAGAGAGAATAAGAGAGAGAGATGGAGAATAACCTTGGATTTGAAGCCTTTAGGAGGAGATTTTGGAGAAGAAGCCTCTATCAACCTTGTTCCTAACATTCAATAGGTAAACTTCATGTTTTTACAATTTTGATTTCATGCTTAATTAGTCCCAGATTAAAGGTTCTTCCTTAATCACGTTTAGAGACTGTTTTCCTAGATCTAGTTGAGAAAATCATGGTTTTTGGTGATTTAAAGTTGGTATTTGAAGTCAAATCTTTTATATATATTGAGGGGAGATGTCTACTTCATTGTAGAGTAATTGGTTTGAGGAGTTTATGCAAAAAAATCGAGTTTAGAAGTAGTTTTATGAAAGTAATTAGCAAAACAATTAACTCTTCTGTGTAGATATTGGGGTTCTCATTGGTCTGAAGAACGCAGTCGACGTGGACAGAGTAAAAGATTTCTCTGCTCTTCAGAGGCAAGACGCTCGGCCCCGACGTTGTTGGAATACACTCCATCCTACACTCACCCTCTCCGGTCGAGACATCCGCCAGGCGCTCAGCCGAGCCCTCAACTGTACCTGCAACTGCTCCATCTGCCGAGGAGGGAGAAATGGGGGCAGAAGAAGGTGATCGACTTCGATATGGAATTTCAGGATGATGGGTCCGAGGGCATAACCGAGCCCCTAGTTGCAATTTTGGAGGAGCCGCCAACTGGTGGCCGGGTGGCTGACGTTATGGAGAAGTTGACGAGGACTCGGTCTCAGCATAAGAGGGCCCGAGTATCTGAGGATGTGCCGCCTTTTAAACATTCCTCGGCTGCGGCAGAGAAGACTGCCATCCCTGACCCGGCGACCGTAGAGACGGCGGGGACCTCCAGGAGGGAGGTGGTGTTGTGCGAGCCGAAGCTCTCTTTTGAAGGCGTTGCTGCCGAGGCCAGTGACAAGCTTGAGGACCGCCCTGGCATTGCGATGGCGCTACTCCAAGCCTTCACTCTGCCGAAGGAGATGGAGTCCCTTCCCAAAGGCCCCCGGACCTGCTTCCGGAGGATGGTGTACTACGGTGCCAAGGTAAATATTTTTACTGCTTTTTCAGTTGATCTCTTGCTTCGGTGTAGTCTTAGTAACTCTTATCCTTTTTGCAGATGATGGCTGCCGGCGCTGGCATGGACCAGCGCATTCTTAATCTTCAGATTGCTCGCCGAGAGGCGGACAAGGCTGCCGAGGAGGCCCAGAAGAAAGTGGCCGAGGCGAAGAGCTCCACGATCGAGCTCCAGAATAAGGCAACGGCTCTGTAGATGACCGTTGACTAAAATGTGGCCGAGATGGCTCTCAGGGCTACCCGGATTGCTGCTCTAGAAGCCGAGAACCTCCGCCTAAAGGCTGAGTAGGAGGCCGACAAGGAGAAGGCGGTTGCGGAGGCCGAAGCGGTCTTTGAAGAGGCCGCGAACCAGTGTCGGGAGTAGATGTTCCGGATTAAGGAGAGGTGCTTCCGGAGGGGCTGGGTGGGCGCCAAGGTATCCCTGGGGGCCGAGGATAATGCTTCCAGTGTGGAGGACATCCCCTCATGAAGGATTCCAAGGCTGGGGCTTGGCTCCTATCTCCCAGGCCGGCTCCCACTGCTTCTTTGTAGTTTTGCTGTTTTGTATTCTTTTTCTTTTGGAACCGAGCCGGTCTGTGGCCGGTTCCTTCTTTTGTCTTCTAATCAATGAACTTCCCTGTTTTCTTCAACTTTCATGTCTGCACGGCTATCTTTTTGTTGTTTTACCGACTTCCCCCAACCGAGGAAAGGGATTTGGTTAACCAAGGCATTTTCCTCGGTTCGGCCAAATAACCGACTGTTTGCAATTTGCGGGTTGCTTTGGCGCTTGCCTGAGCGATACTTGTACATTTTTCAGATAAATGCTAACTTGTGTAGGTTCCTTGGTGAATCCGCCGAGGAGCTGCGTGCTTTGTAGATATACGACAACTTCGAGCTGCTTCGGCGGTATAGCACCGAAGAGCTGTAAGTCTCCTCGGCAAAACCACCGAGGAGCTGCATGCATGCTTTGTAGATAAACGGCAACTGTTAGCTACTTCGGCGATATAGCACCGAAGAGCTGTAAGTCTCCTCGGTAAAACTACCGTAGAACTACATGCACGTTTTGTAGATAAACGGCAACTGTTAGCTACTTCGGCGATATAGCACCGAAGAGCTGTAAGTCTCCTCGACAGAACCACCGAGGAACTGCATGTACGTTTTGTAGATAAACGGCAACTGTTAGCTACTTCGGCGATGTAGCACCGAAGAGTTGTAAGTCTCCTCGGCAAAACACCGAGGAACTACATGCACGTTTTGTAGATAAACGGCAACTGTTAGCTACTTCGGCGATGTAGCACCGAAGAGCTGTAAGTCTCCTCGGCAAAACCACCGAGGAACTGCATGCACGTTTTGTAGATAAATGGTAACTGTTAGCTACTTCGGTGGTATAGCACCGAAGTGAGAGATGACCCTTTTGAGCAAGTGTTTTTCGAGAATCAAAATTTTATTGATTGGGGGCCCTCAGCCAGATTACATGGTCAGTGATAGTACAATCTGAGGTTTGTAGCATTCCACGGCCTTGGTATTGGAGTGCCGTCAAGCTCTTCCAGTCGGTAAGCCCCGGTGCCTGCGTGGCTGACCACTCTGTACGGCCCTTCCCAGTTGGGACCGAGCTTACCGTCTGAGCTTTTCTTTTTTGTTCCCCACGACTTTCCGTAGGACTTGGTCGTCGATTTTAAATGCCCTGGGCCGAACCGTCCGTGCAAAGTTCCTATCCACTCCTTGCTGATAGGCGGCTAGTCTGATCCTAGCCGAATCTCTTCTTTCGTCGGTCAGGTCCAGATCCTTTTCAATTGCCGCGTTGTTGGTTGGCTCGTCGAGTCCTTTGGTTCTGATGGTTGGTAGCCCGGCCTCTAGTGGAATGATTGCCTCCATGCCGAAGGCAAGCGAGAACGGAGTCTGTCCTATAGAGCGCTGAGGGGTGGTTCGGTAAGCCCAAAGAATGCTGGGAAGCTCTTCAGCCCACCTACCCTTTGCTGCATGTAGTCTTCTTTTGATGCCGCTACCGATGGTTTTGTTAGAAGCTTCGGCCTGACCATTGCCTTGTGGGTGGTGAGGGGTTGAGTTATAAAACCTGATTCTATGCTCGGCACAGAAGTTGGTGAAGAGATCCCCCACGAATTGAGTACCGTTGTCCGAGATGAAGGCATAGGGGATGCCGAAGCACGAGACTATGTTTTTCCAGGCGAACCTTTTTACATCTTTGTCTTCAATGGTGACTAGCGGCTCAGCTTCTACCCATTTAGAGAAGTAATCCGTTGCTGTAATCAAAAATTTAAAACCTCCTGGTGCCGTAGGGAGCTTGACGACGATGTCCAAGCCCTATTGAGCGAAGGGCCACGGGCTGGTTAACGGTGTGAGCTCCTCGGCAGGTTGTCTGATGATTGGGGAGAATCGCTGGCAGGAATCACACCTCTTCACTATCTGCTCCCTGTCTTCCATCATCTTCGGCCACCAGTATCCTTGGGAGATGGCTCGGTGTGCTATCGATCTTCCCCCAGTATGTGCTTCACAACTGCCGGCGTGGAGCTCCTGCAATACTCCTTCCACCAAAGTTGGGTGCACACAAAGGAGGTATGGTCCTGAGAACGACCGTCTGTACAACTTGTCATGAGGACCAAGCCAAAACCGAGCCGACTTATGGACGATTCGGTGGGCCTCCCTCTTGTCTTCTGGAGGTGAGTCGTCCTTCAGGAATGCGATGATTGGGTCCATCCAGCTGGGACCTTGGCCGATGAAGAAGACGGTTAGCTTCTTTGGTGCTTCGATGCTTGGCTGATCTAGGCTTTGGACGCTGACTATCCTATGCTCCGTGACTTCTGCTGCTTAGGCTATTGCGGCTAGAGCGTCGGCATGGGCATTTTGTTCCCTGCCGACCTGTTGGATTTGGATTTACTTGAATAGCCTTCTTTGTTTAACTTTCAACATGTATCTCTCCATTCGCTCGTCTCGGCACTCGTAGTCACCGTTGACCTGTTTGACAACGAGCTGAGAGTCGCTATAGATGTTGAGGCTCTGAATTTCCAGATCCTCGGCAGCCTTCAGACCGGCTAGTAAGGCTTCGTATTCTGCTTCATTGTTGGAAGCACTGAAATTGAGCCGGAGGGAATGTTCATGAGTGATGCCCTCAGGGGAAATGAGGACAACTCCGGCTCCATTCCCTTGGCAATTCGATGCGCCGTCTACATACATCCTTCATGAGTCCTGATTTAGCAGTGACTGTGGCGGGACCTGTTCGGCAATAATCTCTTCCGGCTGAGGCTCCTCTGGCCGAGGCGAGAATTCTGCAATGAACTCGGCCAGGATCTGTCCCTTAATAGCTGTTTTTGGCTGAAACTTGATGTCGAAGTTGGCTAGCTCGACCACCCACTTGGTGAGTCGGCCAGATAGGTCAGCACGTTTGAGCAATGCCCGAAGTGGGAACTCGGTCAGGACCACTATGGTATGTGCCTAGAAGTATGGTGCCAATTTCCTGGAAGCAATAACCAGAGCATATGCAAGTTTTTCAAGAGGAAGATACCTGGTCTCGGCGCTGATGAGGGACTTGCTAGAGAAGTAGACCGGTTGTTGCTCAGACCCCTCTTGTCGGACCAATACCGAGATGACGGCGTGTGGCATGATGACAAGGTATAGGTACAACTCTTCCCCCTGCATTGGTTTGGCAAGCAGGGAAACTGAAGAAAGATATTCTTTTAGATTGCCGAGGGCTTCCCTACACTGGTCGGTCCACATAAAATGCCTTCGGCTATTTTTCTTCAGTACCTCATAGAACGGTCGGCACTTGTCTGAGGACCTGCTGATGAGCCGGTTGAGGGTCGCGGCCATCCCTGCTAGCTTTTGCACTTCTCTCAAAGTTCTGGGCTCTTCGATCTTATGGATGGCCGAGACCTGAGAAGGGTCGGCCTCAATGCCTCGCCGAGTGACAAGGTAGCCCAGGAATTTCCCCGAGCTGAGGCGCATTTGGAAGCGTTGAGCCGAAGCTTGTATTTTTTTAAAATGTCGAACACCCTCTGAAGATCTTCCAGATGGTCCCCTTTGGTCTTACTCTTGACGACCATGTCATCTATGTAGGCCTCCACGGTATCGCCGAGCTGAGCACCGAACATTTTTGTGATCATCCGCTGATAGGTCGCTCCAGCATTCTTCAAGCCAAAGGGCATTACTCTGTAGCAGAATAGGCCCCTTAGAGTGATAAATACTGTTTTCTCTTGGTCTGGGCCGAATATTGCTATCTGGTGATACCCTCGGTATGCATCCGTAAAGCTCATTCTCGGATGTCCAGCCGTTGAGTCGACTAGTTGGTCTATCCTCGGCACTGGGAAGCTGTCCTTGGGGTAAGCTTCATTGAGGTTAGTGTAATCAACACAAACCCTCCATTTGCCTGTTTTCTTTTTGACCACCACCGTATTGGCTAACCAGGTGGGGTAGTGTACTTCTCGGATCGCCTGCGCTTCGGCCAGACGGTCCACTTCTTTAATAACAGCGTCGGCATGAGCAGCTGCCGACCGTATGGCCTTCTAAACAACGGACCGACACTCCGGCCGAACGTTGAGATGATGGCTGATGAACTCTGGATCTACGTCCGGCATTTCATAGGGCGTCCAGGCAAAAATTTCCACATTTCTTTTGAGGCAGCTGATCGTGGCCACTTTATCTGCTTTGGACATTTTTTAGCCGATAAGAAAGAAACGCTCTGGATTGTCGGCGCTCAGAGGGACGGTGTCAAGGTCCTCAATGGATTTTGTCGAGGCACTTGAACCGACGTCCTCCAGCACTTGCTGATCTGGAATCTCCACCCAGTGGACTTGCTCAGGGGTGACTTTTCCTTTGACAGCAGTGATATAGCACTGCTTCGCCGAGTTTTGATCTCTCCTAAGCTCCTCCACGCCTCGACTGCCAATAAACTTGATAACCTGGTGGTATGTGGAAGCGACTCCCTTTATGCTATGGACCCAGGTTCGGCCCAGAATAGCGTTATAGGGTGAGGGGACGTCAAATACCACAAATTCCACCTCGGTGGTGACCGTGTCGATGGTCACTGGTATTGTGATTTTGCCGAGCGGCCAGACTGATGCCGCGTTAAATCCTACCAATGGCACGTCGGTCGGTTGAAGGTCTTCTGATTTATACCCCATTTTCTTGAACAAGGAATAATATGTAACATCTTCCGAACTGCCGAGGTCAATGAGGACTCTACTGACCTGGCAGTCGGCAATTTGTAGAGTGACGACCAACGCGTCGTCGTGGGGGTGCTGGACCCTTTTGGAATCTCTAGCAGAAAAAGTGATGGAATACCTAGAGTCCGGCTTCGGTTTCTTCGGCATAGGCTGGACGGCAAGGATCTCCTTTACCTCTATCTGCTGTATTTCTGACCAAAGCTACTCTTCTCTCTGGTGGTCCACCGTCCCGTGGATCACGTTAATGATGCGAAGGTCCAGCTTGGGATCTTCCTTCGGTGCGGCAGCTGTTTTTTCTGCATCGATGAACTCCCCAAGATGGCCAGTTGTGACCAAATCCTCAAGAAAATCTTTGTAGGCTCAGCAATTGGTGGTGAGGTGTCCTTTTTCTTTGTGATAGAAGCACCTGAATTTGTCGTTGCCGCCCCTCTGTGCCCCCAACCGCTTCTCCGGCCATCTTAAGAATGGCTCCTTTTCGATTTTGCGAAGGAGCATGAATGTTGGCTGTTTGAAGACGGTGGTGTGGGCCATATACTCGTACGGCTTGTACGTCCTCGGCTCCCCTGACTGGACCGTGTTGGTCACTTTTCGCTTAACCGTGCTGTTGTGGCTGGAGCCGTGGCCGGAGCATTGCTCGGACTTGCTCCTTTCTTCCTTGGCTTCCTCCAATTTGGCATGGAGCTCAATCCTGGCCATGAGCTCATTCATTGTGGCCGGGGGGAACAGCATCAAGTCTTCGAACTCTTGGCTGGAGTGGTCCAGGCCGAGCTTAAATGACGTCACTGCAATCTTCTGGTCGCAGTCCTCAATCTCATTGTAGAGGTCCCAATACCGGGATGCGTATGGGCGCAGAGATTCTGACCTCGCTCGTCGAAGGCCGAGGAGGGAATCAACCTCTTTCTTGACCCTAGTGCTGGTGATGAACCGAGCCAGGAAGGCCGTTGAGAGGTCTCTCCAGGAGGAAATGGAC
>NMUG010012731.1:0-10291 GCA_002855965.1 Monotropa hypopitys
TAGGGATGACAGAGGAAGACGACAAAGCAGCAGTTTGAATTATTATGGTATCAGATGAGGATGGACCAGTTATGAAAGCAAGATCCTGAGATAGTGGCAGTGCGGATTCAGTTTCTCCTATAGCTGGTGAGTCAGGCTGCCATGCCATGAATACAGACGGAAGGGGAGTGACCGTGCGGAGCCTCGAGTCTGGTGGCACTCCCATAAAGTCCAGTGCCTCTCCCCAATATTTAGAAAAGATTGAATCCTCCAGGCCAGGGAGGGATTGAGTAAATTCCTTCATGTATTCCTCACCTGTTTCATGGGCTCCGGCAGCATGCCCGACTGAGTATCCATCATCTTTAGCCTTTTTCACCTCCTGTAGATGTCTCTCTTTCATTTCAAGCATCTCATTCCGAGCCTTCTCCAGTTCGATTGAACGATTTCTGAATTTGAGGTTGTTTGTATCTATCTCCGCCTTGTGGGCGTTCATTTTTTGCTTTAGTTTATCCCTTGCTTCTTCTCTGTTTTTTTCCAAGAGTTCCTTGGACGTCTTGAATCGGCTATCACTTTCAAGTTCAACCTGGAGTACTTTGGCCTTGAGGGTCGTCGCCTTACCTCCAAGTTGACTGCATTGTTCAGTAAGTGTTGCTATGGTCTCAGTCTTTCTCCCAATCATGATGAGTCGTTTGCTACTCATCTCTTGTTCACGATCAAGTTGAATTCGCATGTCGGCAAGTCTATTGGTTAGAACTGTGATGCATTGGACCGCCTGGAAGAAATATGAATAAGTGATGAATGATGGGGTGTGGAAAAGTGTTTTGAAGGGTTATCTTGAAGGAGCCGGAGCAGGCCGCAGCATACAGATCAAGGGAATCACGTTTCTCTTCCATCTCCATGTCCTTTGGAAATAGAGCGGCACTAGCCATCCCTCTTGCCGTATGTAGGTCAGCAATGGTATCAGACGTCTGAATGTAATTGTCTACTCCCTTTTTTAGCGAGGGAGTCCACAGGGTAGGTTCGAACTCAGTCCTTTGGCGCCTGTGTCGATCAGTTATAACTTTCTTTGCGGGTGGAGCGAGGTCAGGATCTGTTTCAGTTATCGGAAGTGTTGGGGCTTCATCATCGCTGAGGGTCACGGATACTATGGGCAGTGTGGATGTAGATTCAGTAGTGGCTGGAATGGGAAAAGAAAGTTGAGTTGTTTTGGGTTTGTCATTTTTTGGCTTAGGGAGTGTTTGGCTCGCGGTGGTAGGGTGAGCACTAGTCCCTGTGGCTACAGCTGCTGCTATTGCTGCGGTTGGTAGTGCGTCTGAAAAAGTGGGGGGAAGTGGCCGGCACCCTGGTGGGGAGCGAATTCTATTATTCTCCATCTTTTCTCAAGCTCTAGAAAAGTTGAATCGAGACATGGTTTCCAGTTCTTGTAGGCTAAATCTTGTTTGGGGAGCAGCTCGGCTAGAGTTGCCTATTTCAACAATCATTGATTTTTCTTTGTCAATTGATGCTCCTGGTATTCTGACCAGTGTTCCAGAAGGTGGAGTTGGTTTGGGGATATCCGGAATTGGGTCGATTGTAAGGGCGGGTTGTCTTGTACCATGGTACCCCCTATAATGTAGGATGTAGTCCAAGAGTTTGGAGATGGATCTGTTGAGAGGAAGCCCACGGGAATCCTTGAAGTTCAGAGCGCGGAGCACATCTTTAGACTTGTATTCTTTTAGATGTAAAGATTTTTGTTTATCTTTTTCGTTGCTGCAATATAACGGAGGAAAATAGTCAGAAAGGGGAACACAGAAATTGTGAAACTGAGAGGACAGAAATGGGAACTGACAAGGGGATCCATCACGCCGCGGAAGGGAGAATTTCTGTTCTTCACCAGAAGTGTACTCCCAATTGCCGGTGACTATCAGAAGATCGTCGTCATTCCTTTTTTCTGTGTCTGGGATATTGTCAACAAGCCTCCCCCTCTCATTTCGGCATTTGAAGTACTAGACTCCTTACTGGGTTAGTGTTTATTGTGTAATGATACAGAATTTCATGGATGGTCATTTGGGACCCAGTTATTCGGTTGAGGGCAACAACCCCCATTATGATGCGCACCATGTTGGTGGACATCTGCCTGGGGGTGAGTCCCATGTAACTGCAAAAATCTCGAAATAGAGGTTCTAAGGGAAATCTAATCCCAGCCTCAAAGACGTTTATTAGAGGGATTATCAAGGTATTGGCATCCTCGTTTTCGGATTTATATCCGGGAGGGGCTAGCTAAACGGCCACATCGTCGGGAATATGGAAATGGTCCCAGAAGTCAGCCATCTTCGCGGAATTGTTCACTTTATGTTTAAAAAGGCCCATGTTTTGCAGAAGAGAAGATGTAAGATGAAGAAATAAGAGAGCTCTGTGAAAGGGACACTTACAGTTGCCTAGAGGATGAAGTGTTGAAGAGTCTCAGATCGAGGAAAGGAGTCAGTACTTAAAGGGGTGAGGATGTTGGAGGGAATGTTTTGGTACCAGATGGTTTTTGGCACGACGTTTAAAGGTTTTTGAGGGAATTGAGTATCCCATCTCGGGTGGCGTGAAATTATCATTAATAAAAGTGCCAAGGTCCCACCACATTAATGAGGCAATGATTATTGTCGGTTTTTCAGTAAATGACAGTTATTGAATAAAGTTTAGTGGTGTGACATCGTTCTGGAAGCTCGGGAACCTTTGACTCCTCCTGGAGCGCGGCTGAAGCAGTCAAAGTTGGGGAGCAATTGTGGTAGGGTAAATCCAGATTTGTCACGTGGCACGTGTATCAGGATCCCCCGCGCACATGCCTAGAGTGGGAGAGGAATGTTTATTCAAATGATGTATTAATTTGTCCGTATATGGCAGCGCGGTATTGCAGTGCGGCAATATAGTCTGGATCCATATGGTAGTGCGTCCACAGGACATCCATGCAGAGCATAAGGTCTGGCATGCCATGGCTAGACATCCGTGCTATATGGGGGCCCTGTTAGGGACTCTTCTATCTGTGTCAAGGGGGATTTAGCCAGATATGTGTTCCATGGACAATGCTTGGACTAGAATGATCTGAGATAAGGCCTGCAGTTAGCCCAACACCTGTGTAGTACCTCAGATCAGGCCAGGCCCAGTGGGCATGGCATTGGGGAATATGGCATGGAGGTTTGGGCACCACGATTGGCATCTCGGCGATCTGGTTAGCCAAGTATAGAGGTAGCGTCTCAGCTGTGGATAAGGCTAGGCTCAGTACGGCTAGCATTCGCAGTGCAGGATAGAGTTTAGCTCGACATGACATGGGCAGTGCGTATAGGTAATGATTAATGGGAAAGATGTTGATTGTTACACGTACCAACTGTTATTAGGCCATGAAGATACATTGAATGTATATAAAGAAGTCCATGCGACGGAAGATAAAAGTCTTGATGGAGTAATTGATGGGAGACGAGGAGTCTCCTAGCTATGTTCATTCCCCCTTCTTAATGAGAATTCAAGGAGGTGGAACGGTGCATTAATGACGAAGATCGATAGGTATATAAGCAGGTCATTGCTACCTTCAGGGAGGACAAAAAAAACTCTGGTAATGAAGTTATGCCAAATTCTCCTCTCTTTCTCTAGCGTTCATTTTCCTTTGATTTGGATTAGATTTTTCTCCAACTGAGACTAACTTAATCATCGGAGGGCCTTCAAGCCACTTGGCTAGGGGGTCCTCTAACCGTTGTGATTGCAGAGTTCTTGGAGGATATCTAAAGCAAGGATCAGGTCAAGAGCATAGTAAGAGGAAGGTTTCGAGAGCAGCAGATCCAGTAAAAGTCAAAGGAGTTCATTGCAGGGGTAAGATTTATCCCCGCACATCTACTTTTCTATCAGGGCACTTGTATACGCACGTTATGCCACATAATAATTGTTGTTGAAAGGATGTGTTAGGTTGAAATGACGTAGAGTATGGCTTCGTTATAAGCCTTGGTATTCACGTATGAATTATACTTGGACTATATCTTCTATATGGGTTCGTGCGTGTTGGTTTATACTACTCAGAGATATATTATGAGTGTAGTATGTGACATGAGTGTCAATGTGTTAAGGTGTCCAGTGTGGGCATGTAAAGTGTTAATCATGATAAGGTGTCCAATGTTGGCATTTCATCATAGATCCAAGAGGCTTGTGTATAGTCTAAGGTGGCAAGCATTGGCATTTAGGCATAGTTCCAAGAGGCTCATGTATAGCCTAAGGTGGCTAGTGTGGGCTTGTTATATATGAACAATAAAGTTAGCAAATGTGGACAGGCCTTCGGGCAAGTTTGGGCATGATAGCCTTTGGTGGGGGAGAAGGAAGTCGAACCTCTGATTGACATGGACACATAAAAAATGCTCGGCGTCGGTGTTATACCCTAGTGTTGCTAAAGTATTATCCTATATATGGATGTGAATTCTTGGTTCTTGGATGAACAACAATTATGATATCAGAATTAATCACATGTGCATGAGTTTGTAATTAACTCATGAAATGTTAAGTGAAGAAGGTAAAACAAGGAATCATCCTTATGCTAGACACGAATTATATACACTGGACCTTGTGGGTTACGTGGCATGTTAGTGATGATAAATGCCCTTTCCTTAGAATAAGGTACCGAACACACTCGAGGTAAACATATGTGCTTATGTGTTTATGTGGAACGTATGAGGTTGTTGTAGTGTCAGTAGCGTCATTTCACACCCCATGGACCTTGCATGTTGACCTGACATGTAGTTGTGGATACGTTTTGATAGTATGGACAATTCCTTGGAGTTGACACCCTCCTTGGGCATAGAGTTATAGAGTTGTAAAACTGATAATGTCACGTGGATGAAATTGACTAAGTACGATGGTATAGATCGTCATGTCATATGAGTAGACGAGTAAGTGCATCCCCCTTGTAAAGGTATAAATTGATAACTAATAGTAAATTATCATTGAAACGAGTAATGAAAGTAATATGGGAGTTGCATGATAAATGGATAAGATAAGATAAGAAATATGTATGATTGGTAAAGGAGTAAAACGCGTGCAAGTATCATTTAAAGCTTATTTTAGCTTTCCCTTGTGTTTTAATTCAAAGTTATCATGTGATATCTGTAATCACTTTGTTAGTCATATGTTTAAATGTTCATACCTAACAAACCCTGGATTTTCTTACTTGTGTTTTTTTTCTTTTCTTTTGGGCTTGGAAATCCAGATTGAGGAGGCTTTGAGATTTGGGTCCACTACAATCAGCTTGGAGTATTGCTAGCTTGTCCAGTTGGTGCTGCGGTTTTATATTAGCAGGTGGTGGTGGTGGCTATCTGTTGCTTGGCATTTTGCATTGGTAGTGAATTTTAGACTTGTTGGGTTTATCGAGTCCCTTGTAGTTGGTTCCTGTGTGGTACCCATGTGGCTCTTTTATTTGCTATTCTATTTGAGTTCTAATAGTCTAGCTTGTCGAGTAATTGGTCTTCCGCTGTATTTGAGTTTGATATTGGGGTTTGTAGTTGATTTTGTTTGGAGTTTCTATTGTGGAGCTTATTCCTTTGGTGATGAGATGTATTACTTGGATATTATTGATGTTTTATTTTATCTATAGAATTGAACTTTGTGATTGAGGATTTCTTTGTCACGTTCTCCATTCAATAATCATTCAAATTAAATAATTATTGGGACGAGTTGTCACATATCCGAAAATAACATTTGGAGAGCCAAAAAAGAGAGCCCTTGAACAGTACCTCAATGAGGGTTTTTCTAGTGTTGATCTAACCTGGGGACTAAAAAGGGCGCGTGTGGTGCGCGTTGATGGCCCACCCGAAAGATGTTAGCCCTAACGGTGCACAAGATGGGCCAATCTGGCCCATTGCAACTATTGAGTCGGGCCATCCCATGAATGGGTGAACCGTGAGTAGTCGGTTGGAGAGCTCCCTTTCGTGTTATTGCCCAACGGTGGACCTTTTGGCATAGTTCCTTCCGACGGTGGTAAGTTGTGCTACTGAACTGGGTACTGGCACGCTGGGCTTCCCTGTCGTCCGAAAAGTGTGTACCGAAGGCTTGATGTCCAGAAGTTCTGCTCCGATTGCCGAAGGGTAGCATGAATCACCGATTCTACCCTTAGGACGCGTAGATGGAGTTGTCCAGATGTCCGTGGGACCGAAAGCCCTGGTTGCCTCTACCAGATGATGAGTGAATGCCTTTTGTCCATAGATCCATGAGGTCTAAGGCCTTGGTTGCCGCCGCAAGATGACATATGTCGGCTGAAGAGAGGTCTGAATTGGTCGAATGCTCCGTCTGGTCATATCTGTTGCTCATACCGGAGTCTGAATAACACATATCAAAATGGAGAGTCGTTACCACAGACGACGTCAACTAATGAAGCAGTTTGTGTCTAGTCATAGTCTTCTCCTCCTTGAAATTCTGAAAAATAATAATTTGGAGACATAAGAGGTGTGTGTTGTCCAAACCGGCTCCGACGATCAAGTTAGGAGTTGTAGGAGAGGAAAAAATACTCAAACAATTGGAATGGGAAATCACATACCTTTCTATTTTATTCTCCTACCAATTTATATGTAGCCCACATACCTTTCGGGGATGGCGGATTGCGATCCGATAAAATAAGAAACATGTGGATTCTGTTATATATGACGGATTCTATATCCAATATTTTCTTATTTGTATCCTAATAGAAGCCATGTGACACCAATTATGCCTGATTTGAATGAAGCTCTTTCCCTTATGATCTGTCCCGTAAAACGAGCCATTGTAGAAATATATGTGAATTGATCTGTTGATCCTTATAGCTTTGTCGTAGAATTGAGCTGACCTGATCATGAACATGCCTTGCAAAACTATTTGCCTGAGCTTGTATCTGAGCTGACGTGACATGGTGGGTTTCATTATCACTAGGCATTGGGTCGGGCCATTCCGCAAACATTGGCCCAGGCCCGTCCACGGGCTTTGCCCGACGTACTTTTTTTCTAAGTGGGTTGGACTTTTTTCTAATCGGATCCTTTCGTTAACTTACATAGGGGTTCTCGGGCCGGGCTTAAGCTTTCAGATGAAGCTCAGGCCCTGCCATATTTCATTCGGGTCTGTCCAGGCCTGTCAACTATATAGGCTCGAGCCGAGCCCACTATATGGGCTCGGGCCAAATGATGAGTTTAATTATCACTAACTAAACTCATGCACCCACAGTAAAGAATTCTAACTTCCTTTCTATAGGAACCTACAATTATAATGTTCCAAATGCAGCTACATGATTTTTAGGGTTCTCTCTCACTATCCCACATTTCGTATGTGTGTTTGTTTACTTTCCGCCTTTCATAGTCCGACTGCCTCTCTTTAATCTCATCAAAGCTCCCCGCATTTACACTGAGGTGGTTGGGCATCCTTTTCAGTGATATATATACTGGGTAACTGAGTCATGTCCCTATCGACAAACTCTAAAATTATTCACAATACCCTAACTTAACCAACCTTTTAAAGAATAATAAAATTTGGATTTTGTATAATTAAAATTAGTAATTTTTTAATCAATAATCAAATTTAATTGGCCTCACTATACACAATATTAGCTTCAAAAAGACAAGGAAATAATCAAAACTTAATAACAGCTCCAACACCAGTATAAAAATATACAATTTTTATTTTGCGTAATCATTTTTTTGTACGTTTCAATACCACTAGTCTTTTTGTCTAGTCATATGTATATAAAAAGATACATGAATACACAAATAGTGAATTGGTTAAACACGTGATATTTTTTCATTCGCCAAATGAATTTGCCTAGCCATGAATGGATGGCTAAGTATAGTAAGCCATAATAGTTGATGAGTGCTGAGCTAAGAGCTCAACACCAGCGAAAGTTCAGCACCCAGGGTCAACTCAGCATAAAAAAGAACTCCTCGCCAAGTAGATTCCAGTTCAGATCAACGCCAGATCGATAGAGGTCGTCATCAGGATCCTTTATGATAGAATATCCATAGCTTTGACCCTATGAGATTGCTGAGAACAGCCAAGTGCTACTCCCGCCTATTCTCTGCTTAAAATGGGAATTCTACGGGGTCAAATGAAATTCCACTATCTACGCCCCTTATCGCGGGTGAGGGAAGAATAAGGAAACCTTATTAAACTTATGGGAATCTACCAAAATTGGGGAGAGGTATATAACTTCCAGGGTATCACTAGAGGTGCGAAATTAATTCACTGTAAATTATTTTGGCTATTCTCTCTCTAAAAACCGCATACTAAATTAAGCATCGGAGGGTCTTTGATCGGCACTCCATCGGTGTCAAGACTACCTTGCACGTCTAAAAGAACAGCTATAGTCAGAAATCGCATCATCAATAGTTAAATACAAAATTCATACACTTTTGAAGACTTGGTTGGAGTTACAAATATGTATTTCATTAGTTATTCTAACCAACAAATCTCATATAGAGAGCTTGTTGGAGATGCTTAACCTCAATATTTTCTCACTAGCTAAATTTTGGTGAACTACACAATATTTGTTTTAAAAATACTCAATGAAATAACCGTTGTCAATGAACACTGTGGTGGGATAAACCAAGATTCTCCACGTGTCAAGGGTATAAACATATTATCGCAGCCTTCAGTACAGCATGGCTAGAATGCCACATCAACAGTTTCCGTTACTAGAGGGATCAGGTCAGCCATGTATGGTTAGACACCCTCTCAGTGCGAGACTTAGTCATTATGCGCAGCACTGTCAGATCCCCATCGGATATAGCTCGCCACGTGTCCAATAGTACCACACTACAGATTAAGTGGGCCCAGTATGGCTCACATCCTGGTAGTTAGGTGGGAGACTGTTCAGGGACACATGCGAGATCATGGGAGATACAGCTAGCAATGACACACACAGCCCCGCATGTGCGGATTAGGCTTGCCTTGTTGATTGCTATGCAATCTTGCATTAGTTTATCATATTTCCGTACCCTTTTTGCTAGTCTCTTCATTAAATAATGTCAATTACACTCATATATTACTTTTCCTATTTTGTTGTATAGTTGCTTCAAATGTAGGTTAAATTGATGAAAATGTTCAAAGGAGCAACGAAAGCAATTCATATTTACCCTTGAATTCCATGAGCAAATCAAGTGAGAATTGAAGAATTTTCCCAAGGAAATCAATTGCAAGAAGATTGTTGATGAATGAAGAAGATGGACAATTGAAGAATGCAAAGAAGGAAAAATTGTTCAAAAGACTCAAGATACCAATGTCTAGAATGACAAAGATATCGATATCTTAGGAAAGGAGAGCCAAGATGAGGAAATCGATATCTTGGAGGAGTTGCTGATGGTGGAAGAGAGCATTAAGATATCGGTATCTTGGACTTAAGATATTGGTATCTTGAATTGAAAAATCACGATTTTGGGAAGATACTGCAAAAGGAACTGATATCTTATGGCAGAGTTGAAGATATTGGTATCTTGGAATTTTAAGATATCGGTATCTTAAGTCAAAACTGCAAAATGGAAGGATGATCAGAGGCTTTAGATATCGATATCTAGAGTCTAAGATATCGATATCTTGAGGTGATTTACGAGAAGGATAAAAAAATCTGAAGAGTAAGATACCGATATCTTAGCATTAAGATATCGATATCTTAGTGATGCTGAGGGACTTCAAAGCTTGAAGATACCGATATCTTAAGCTATAGATACCGGTATCTAGGCTCTCTGATGAGAAAAATGCTAAAGGAAAAGTAAGTCGGTGGAATCATTCTTTGAGCGCCTCATTAAGGGTAAATATCTCATTTTTGAGTTGGAGGAAAAGTATAAATAGGTGTGTTGAGTAGGATTAGGGATCTTTTGGAGATTTTACATCTTTTTATTCATTTTACAAGTTAGAGATTAGAGAGCATTATAGGAGTAGTTTTGAAGACCTTTGAATGAGGTTGAAGATCATTGAAGATGGTTGAAGGTCTTTGAAGGAGGTTGAAGATTATTGAAGGTGATTGAAGATCTTTGAAGAAGGTTGAAGGTGCTTGAAGATCCTAGAGAGTGACAACTAGAATTCTCCAAGTCTCCAAGGTAGGTACCAAGTTTAGTTCACACTTTCTTACAGTTGTAAGTAGGTTGTATCTCTTTTCAAGTTGCAATGAAGAATTTATTGTTTTTACTTATTGTTTCTCAATTCAATAGCATGGATAGCTAGATTCTTTGGTTGGATCTAAAGAGTATTAGATCATATGAATCAAGTTTTGTTTTGTATTTCTTCCTCACTTCTCGAATCACCATAAGCATTCTTGTTATGAAGATCAATATTCATGATTAGGTTGTTTATGCCTAAA
>NMUG010012732.1:0-10291 GCA_002855965.1 Monotropa hypopitys
GAAATGAAAACAAAAAATATGCAAACAAAAGTTAGCTATGGGCCGAAGGACATTTGAGAAGGCCATAGGCTTAACTGTTCAAATCACATGAAATTACAGGATTTGGGCTAGTAAGCCCCTCACTTATTATGTTGGAAATGGAAGGAAAGATGGTTTTGATAACATGTTGTTTATCCATGGAAACTTGTAATCCTAGTATATCCTGATTCACTCTAGCTTTATGCTTATGCGTTTTCTAAAACTCTTTTCAGGTATCGAGGAGGATTAGCTGTCACGCCCCGGATTTTCAAACCATTTGTTTTGAATTATATTAAAAATGGGGAAACAAGCAAGGCTCATCACAATTCCTAAATTAATATAAATACCAAACACATCCCATTCCAAACTTCCATAAAATCCGAGTGTGAATGCGGAAAAGTTAAGTCATAAGTTCAAACCACAGAAGAGGTAGAAGAGAAGGAAAAACAAGGTTTAAGTTATTACATACCATAAGTTAAAACAACCCACAACCCGGGTATTTCAAAATAAATAATGTAAGACCTACGAGTTAACACCAAAACATCCCAAATTCTCAAGGAGCTTCAAGATCCTCCAACGTTGGTTTCTTACCTACAGAACCTTTTAAAAAAATAGAGTGTCACGCTAGAGTAGGGAAATATCTATCAACAAGCATGTCCTAGCTAGTGTGGACGAGTGTGTGAATGTATAGAACAATGTAAGCAACATGCATGAGGCAATGCAAGGTAATGATCCAACATCTATAATGTGACTCCACGAACCGACATACAAGTGAGAACGCTAACCAAGAATATTAGAATCAAGTATCCATATGAGTGCACATCTATCATACTCGTTTCTCATTCCAATGTTCCATTCACAACTTCACATTTAGTCCAATATTCTCAAGTGTCATGAACAAGGGGATTCCATTACAAGTATATCCCATGAGTAATTTATTTTCGTTTTCATAAGTCACGGGATCCCTAAAAATCAAGTCCATCCCGTATATCTCCCTAGCTCACAAATGGCAAGAATCCCAGAATCCCTACAAGTCAAGTCCATTCCGTATTCATCCATCTTGCCTAAAGTGGTATAAATCCCGGAATCCCTAAAGGTCAAGTCCATTCCGGATTCATCCAAATATCATTATAACATAGATGGAACAAGATTGAAGTAGTGGCTCGTCAACACACTAAATCAACACAATCCGTCTTTCCCAAAGGCCGTTGGGAGGGCTCACGTAGCCTCCTTTGTGCACAAAGTCGTGGATGGAGCGACCACCCCGGGAATCCCTAAAAATCAAGTCCATTCCCGCATATAGAACATAACAATTTCCACATCATTGCTACAAGTCTTTCAACCCGAGAATCCCTAAAAATCAAGTCGATTCCCATCGATAATCGTGTCAAAGTCATTCGTTATATTCAAGGGTCCACATAATCATGATTGATTCAATTTCAATTTCCAATCCACGCAACATGGTACAATGTGCGACAATTTTCCACAAAACATGACCCATGGTAAAAACCCATCCGTTAAGCCTAATTTAGGCCCAATTTTATTTATCCCATGTCAATTTAACCAAATGACCTCTAATTGATCAAAAGCCCCAATTTTATAAATTTGGGTTCATGCAAGATTTGGGGTTTTTTACACTACTCGTTCCAACATGCAATTGACTCAAGTATAATGCTTCTAAGACCATAGGAACTCCATTAGAACCATTAATTTCATAACTCAACCTTAAACCCTAAGTCAATTTCACACAAACATGCATATACAATAATTTCCCAACAATGACTAGATTTCAAAGAGAGAGGAAGAGAGAACATAACCTAGAACCGTACAAGTGATGGATATCACCCTACCTTGAAAGCTTGGAGCAAACCCTAGAATTTCGGATTCGGTGGATGACAAAAACGTCTAGCTTGTTGGAAAGCCCTTGATGAGTAGAACACCCTTCCTCTTTGGTGTTTCTTCAATGGAGGCCTAGAAGCCTCTTGAATGTTAGAGAGAAGTGGGAGAGATAGAAAGGATGGAGGTAGAGAGAGAATCAGTCTTGAGAAGGTTTAGGACTGATAGGGTTTGATTAAGGAGTGTAAGGATATATATATGGACACTTTTTGGACAAAATTCCCTTAATTGTTCTTCTCAACAAAGCTGTCCGAAGGCATTATTTCGATATGTGCTTAATCATATATCGAAATACATGCCTCACTGCTGGCCTCAATCAATGCATCATATTGATATGCAGTGCCCCATTATATCGAAATGTAACCTTTCGGACCACTCACTGATCAAAATTAACACAACAACATATCGAAATATAAGGGGGATAGTATTTCGATATATAGGGAGGGAACTCATTTCGATATGAAGGCTTCACCTCATATCGAAATGTGCAAGAGGAAAATTTGACCAGAGAACTTTTTATATCGAAATATAATCAGGATGAAGGACTAACACATATCGAGATATAAGCCTTTTCGATATAGGCATACCACCATACAACATTTCGATATACATTCCCCTTGTATATCGAAATGATCAAGAAGGAAAAATAAACAGAATGCATTTCATATCGAAATGCCTACACTATATTTCGAAATATAAGGAAAATGTTTGGATGACTTTTGGATGTTTTGGCCATAACTTTCCCATCCGAACTCCGATTGACATGATTCAAGTTGCGTTGGATTCGTAATCGGATTCTCTATCATAATCTAGGGTCAACTACCTTAAAATCACACTAAGATTTTAAGATAAAATAATTCAAGATTCTAAATACAATTTACGAGACGAATTAAATTCCGAAAATATTTTATGAAATACGGGTCGTTACATCTCAACCACCTTAAAACAATTTCGTCCTCGAAATTTCCTAAGGTAAGAGTACAAGGATGACACAAGCTCGACCCTAACAAGCATAAATCAAAATAACTCTGGATACTTGCCACGAATCTCGTCTTCTCGCTCTCAAGTTGCTTCTTCCATCCCATGATTATTCCACAAGATCTTCAACAAAGGAATCGTCTTTCCACGCAGCACTTGTTCTCTCGAGTCAAGAATGCGTATCGGTTTTTCTTCATAGGACACGTCGGCTTCCAACTCAACATTCGACCAATCTATAATGTGTGATGGATCCGGCTCGTACTTACGTAACATAGAAATATGGAAAATATCGTGAACGTTAGAAATATTTGACGGTATGCGACTTCTCCAACCTTTTCTATGATGTCGAACGGACCAATGAAATGCGGGATCAATTTTCCCTTCTTCCCAAAACGTACAATGCCACGGCGAGGCAAAACTTTCAAGAAGACGTAGTCACCAACCTCAAAAGATAATGGAGTACGACGTCGATCAGCATAACTTTTGTAGCGACTCTGAGCCGTAAGCAATCTCTGGCATATCGTCTTGATCTGCTCGGTAATCTACTGTGTCATCTCTGGTCCAACAATAGCGGACTCACCAACATCTAACCAGCAAACGGGTGAACGACAAGGTCTCCCGTACAAAGCCTCGAAAGGTGCCATACCAATACTCGAACGATAACTATTGTTGTAAGCGAACTCGATCAACGGCAAATGATCTACCCAACTCCCCTGAAAGTCCAACACGCAAGCTCGTAACATATCCTCTAGAATCTGTATCATACGCTCTAACTAACAGTCGGTCTGAGGGTGAAAATCGGTACTGAACATCAGCTTCGAACCAAGAGAATCCTGCAAATTGTGCCAAAAGCGTGAAGTGAATCGAGGATCTTTGTCGGAAACAATAGAAGACGGAACTCCGTGAAGTCCAATAATCTTTCGAATGTACAAACGGCTCAAAGAATCGACAGACTGAGCAACCCGAATCGGTAAGAAATGAGCGGTCTTCGTCAAAAGGTCGATGATAATCCAAATAGCATCTTGACCACCCGGTGATTTAGGAAAACCCGAAGCAAAATCCATCGTCACGTGCTCCCATTTCCACTCGGCAATAGGTAATGGCTGAAGCAAACCAACAGGGCGCTGATGCTCGGCCTTCACTTGCTGGCAAGTAAGGCATTTGGACACGAACACGACTACGTCTCTCTTCATTCTCGGCCACCAAAACTGATGTATAAGATCGTGATACATCTTCGTGCCTCCTGGATGAACAGCTAAAGGCGAATGATAAAACTCGTACAGAATACCTCCACGGCAAGACGAAGGAACAAACAATCGACCATAGAAACGCAAACTAGTATCGGTGTGGATCATCCATCCCTGACACGCATCCCCGGTAAGAAACTTTGCTCGAAATTCTGAAGCCTCTGAATCATCGGCTTGGGCCTCAATAACCCTACGTGATAGTTCCGACTGCTCTCCAGTCTCCTCTGCATGTAAAACAAACGGAAAATAGTCCTCCATCGCCGTCCAATCAAGAACCGCTAAGCTAGACAAGTGAGACGACTTCCTACTCAAGGCGTCTGCAACAACGTTTGCCTTACCGGGATGGTAATGCAACTCGAAATCATAATCTTCCAAATGTTCCATCCAACGTCTCTGCCGCAAGTTAAGCTCCTTTTGCGTGAACAAGTACTTCAAGCTCTTGTGATCCGAGAATACTTCAAATTTTTCGCCGTACAAGTAGTTCCTCCACATTTTCAATGCAAAAACGATGGCGGCAAGCCTTAAATCATGCGTCGGATAATTTCTCTCATGTGTCTTTAACTACCTCGAACTATACGCAACGACTTTACCTCCTTGCATCAAGACGCAACCCAAACCATCGTGTGAAGCATCACAGTAGACCGTATAACCAACTCCTCGCTCGGGAACAATAAGAATAGGCGCTGAAGTGAGCCGTCGCTTCAACTCCTTGAAAGCCATCTCGCAATCGTCACCTCAAGAAAACGGAACACCCTTTCGGGTCAAACGAGTCATCAGTCCTGCCAATCGAGAGAAATTCAGAACGAATCGCCGATAGTAACCCGCAAGACCAAGAAAACTACGAACATCGAAAACACTTTGGAGATGGGTCCACGAAGAAACTACGCCAATCTTACTTGGATCTACCAAAACTCCACCTTGCGACACAACATGACCAAGAAACTTTACCTCCGGTAACAAAAACTCACATTTGCTCAGTTTGGCGTACAAGCGGTGTTCTCGCAACAACTCTAACACAACTCGGAGATGAACCTGATGCTCTTCCTCTGAAGCCGAATAAATAAGAAGATCGTCGACGAAGACTACAACAAACTGATCAAGATGGATACGGAAGATACGGTTCATGAGGTCCATGAATGTAGCTGGCGCATTCGTCAAGCCGAATGGCATGACTATGAACTCATAATGGCCATAACGAGTACGAAATGTGGTCTTCAAAATATCTTCCGTCCGCACCAATAACTGATGATAACCGGAACGCAAGTCAATCTTGGAGAAGCAAGTAGAACCACATAACTGATTAAACAAATCGTCTATCCTAGGCATAGGATACTTATTCTTCACGGTAACTCGATTTAGTTTCTAATAATCAATGCACAATCGTAAAGAACCATCTTTCTTCTTTGCGAACAATGCTGGCGCACCCCAAGGTGAAGAACTAGTCCGAATGAAACCTAACTCATATAACTCCTGCAACTGGGACTTCAATTCCCGTAACTCTGCTGGCGCGAATCTATAAGGTGGTACTGAAATCGGAGATGTACCGGGTAATAAATTGATGGAGAACTTCACCTCTCGCCTAGGTGGTAAACTGGGTAACTCTGTCAGAAACACGTCTGGGAACTCGCAAACAACTGGGGGCAACTCCCCCCGTAGATAAGAATCGTCGTCAAGACTGAGATTGGCCAACATGCAACTAACTGAGTTGCGATCCCTCGGATCATAGAAAGAATAATCGACGGACTCTTTCCGGTCACCATACACATAGAAGTAAAGTCCTCCTGGAGAAAACAATCGCACTCGGTGCCGATGACAATCAATGTGGGCATGGAAGGTAGACAACCAGTCCATCCCTAGAATCAGATCGAATCCGGACATTTCCAGGACAATGAAATCGAAAGTAAACCTGTGGTGCTCAAGAGTCAACTCACAGTCTCTGCATATACGATCTAGGCGAACACGGCCTCCAACAGGAGTGTCAACGAACATAGGCGAGTCTAGAACGTCCAAGTATAACGCTAATGCATGGACAAAAGATGCTACTAGGAATAAATGAAATGCGCCCGAATCGAACAATACACTGGCCCAAGAATTAAAAAAAAGAAACATACCCCGCACGACTGAGGATTCTGGCTGCTGGTGGTACACAGATGATGTAGGAGTGGCTGGAATGGCAAAAACTCTACCATGAGTCTTCGGACCCTGATCATGCCCTCCTCGATGCTGAGACTGCTCTGTAGGTCTGGTAGGAATCTGAATCCCTCCAGTGCGAGAAGCATGGATTGAGCCAGAAGGTCCTGACTGGTGTGGACGCTGCTGTCCATTCCTCTGCTGCGACTGCTGTTGCTGCTGTGCTCTCACATCACCACGACCGTTACCCCTCTCTGGGCAATCTCTAACCATATGGCCCGCTTGGCCACAATCATAGCAAACTGGTGCTCTGCAATCCACCCTCACATGTCCTGGCTGATGGCATCGATGACATACCCTCGGACCCTGCACCGAGCCTGAACTAGCTTGAGATATCTGACCCTGAGAGAAGCGAGACTGCTCCCGCGACCGCTTCCTCCCGAAGCTGCCCGAAGAAGAAGAACTGGAATTGGAACCCTGTCGGTGCGGTTCCCATACCTTTGCCCTCGAAGCAAAGTTTCTCTACTGATAATCCCTCTTGGGCTCAACCGCCCTGGCACAATCCACAAGATTGGCGAAGTCCCGAATCCGATGACCCATAACCATCCGCTGAATAGAAGGATGAAGACCCTTCTCAAATCTCTTACACTTTCGTTCCTCTGAGCTGACTAAATTTGTCGTGAATCGAGACAAGGCCTGAAACCTCAAGGTATACTGGGACACAGACATAGTCCCCTGCTCTAAATGCTCTAAATGCTCTCTAAGCTGGTCTCGGTAATTCTACGGAAAATACTAATTCTCGAAAGTAGCCAAGAAATCTGCCCATGTCATGCTACTAATAGGATCCATAATAGCCTGTGGATCAACATCTCCACTGGCTAGAAGGCTAGCGTGTCTTATCTCCACAATAGAACTCCACTAGAGAATAGCCTCTCCCGAAAGCTGGTAGGATGCAAAAGTAATACGCAACTTATCTTCCATGATGCCCAAAGTATCGAACACCCTCCGAATCTCTACTAACCAATGGTCGGCCTCGAGCGGCTCACCTTCCCCACTGAACTTGGGAGGGTTCATCCTCCTGAATTCTCGCAAAGCATCAAGAGTGCGGTCACCCGCATTACCCCTAGGAGCAGCAAAACCTCGACTAGCTTTGACCATAGCGGCCGCAAGCTCTCGAGCGAACTGACTAGGAGCGACAAGCTCCTCAGGAGCAGGAACCGGAATGATGGGAGGTGCACTATCTTCCACACCTGCTCGATGATCGTCCACTTCCTCGCTATGTGCCTCCTGAACATCGTTCCTACGACCTCTTCCCAAAGCTATGTTACGACGCGGAGGCATTCTACAAAAGATCAAGAATATGATAAGAATAGAGCACATGACAAGGCTCGAATGGATAGTTCAATCAACTATGTGAGATCTCAATCAAGGAGAAGTAAACTCAATCATATCAAGAAAAGGATTCTCATACTCAATGGAATCAACACACAAGGTTACAATCCAAGAATAGAACAATGTACATGAACTTCTCCTTTGACCGACACCAACCTACGGATCATTACCAATGCATGCTAAAATGCTCACACACACATGCTAGATGATGTAAATTTAAACTCAATGCACCCATAGAGACTAAGAGTCTCCCCAAAGGCCTAAGTTTTTGAAACCGAAAGCTCTGATACCAAGTTGTCACGCCCCGGATTTTCAAACCATTTTTTTAATTATATTAAAAATGGGGAAACAAGCAAGGCTCATCACAATTCCTAAATCAATCTAAATACCAAACACATCCCATTCCAAACTTCCATGAAATTCGAGTGTGAATGCGGAAAAGTTAAGTCATAAGTTCAAACCACAGAAGAGGTAGAAGAGAAGGAAAAATAAGGTTTAAGTTATTACATACCATAAGTTAAAACAACCCACAACCCGGGTATTTCAAAATAAATAATGTAAGACCTACGAGTTAACACCAAAACATCCCAAATTCTCAAGGTGCTTCAAGATCCTCCAACATTGGTTTCTTACCTGCAGAACCTTTTAAAAAAAAAGAGCGTGTCACGCTAGAGTAGGGAAATATCTATCAACAAGCATGTCCTCGGCTAGTGTGGACGAGTGTGTGAATGTATAGAACAATGTAAGCAACATGCATGAGACAATGCAAGGTAATGATCCAACATCTATAATGTGACTCCACGAACCGACATACAAGTGAGAACGCTAACCAAGGATATTAGAATCAAGTATCCATATGAGTGCACATCTATCATACTTGTTTCTCATTCCAATGTTCCATTCACAACTTCACATTCAGTCCAATATTCTCAAGTGTCATGAACAAGGGGATTCCATTACAAGTATATCCCATGAGTAATTTATTTTCGTTTTCATAAGTCGCGGGATCCCTAAAAATCAAGTCCCTCTAGTATATCTCCCTAGCTCACAAATGGCAAGAATCCCGGAATCCCTACAAGTCAAGTCCATTCCGTATTCATCCATTGTGGCTAAAGTGGTATGAATCCCGAAATCCCTAAAAGTCAAGTCCATTCCGGATTCATCCAAATATCATTATAACATAGATGGAACAAGGTTGAAGTAGTGGCTCGTCAACACACTAAATCAACACAATCCGTCTTTCCCAAAGGCTGTTGGGAGGGCTCACGTAGCCCTCTTTGTGCACAAAGTCGTGGGTGGAGCGACCACCCCGGGAATCCCTACAAATCAAGTCCATTCCCGCAGATAGAACATACCAATTTTCACATCATTGCTACAAGTCTTTCAACCCAGGAATCCCTAAAAATCAAGTCCATCCCCGTCGATAATCATGTCAAAGTCATTCGTTATATTCAAGGGTCCACATAATCATGATTGATTCAATTTCAATTTCCAATCCACGCAACATGGTACAATGTGCGACAATTTTCCACAAAACATGACCCATGGTAAAAACCCATCCGTTAAGCCTAATTTAGGCCCAATTTCATATATCCCATGTCAATTTAACCAAATGACCTCTAATTGATCAAAAGCCCCAAATTTATAAATTTGGGTTCATGCAAGATTTGGAGATTTTTACACGACTCGTTCCAACATGCAATTGACTCAAGTATAATGCTCCTAAGACTATAGGAACTCCATTAGAACCATCAATTTCATAACTCAACCTTAAACCCTAAGTCAATTTCACACAAACATGCATATACAATAATTTCCCAACAATCACTAGATTTCAAAGAGAGAGGAAGAGAAAACATAACCTAGAACCGTACAAGTGATGGATATCACCCTACCTTGAAAGCTTGGAGCAAACCCTAGAATTTCGGATTCGGTGGATGGAAAAAACGTCTAGCTTGTTGGAATGCCCTTGATGAGTAGAACACCCTTACTCTTTGGTGTTTCTTCAATGGAGGCCTAGAAGCCTCTTGAATGTTAGAGAGAAGTGAGAGAGATAGAAAGGAGGGAGGTAGAGAGAATCAGTCTTGAGATGGTTTAGAACTGATAGGGTTTGATTAAGGAGTGTAAGGATATATATATGGACCCTTTTTTGGACAAAATGCCCTTAATTGTTCTTCTCAACAAAGCTGTCCGAAGGCATTATTTCGATATATGCTTAAGCATATATCGAAATACATGTTTCACTGCTGGCCTCAATCAATGCATCATATCGATATACAGTGCCCCATTATATCGAAATGTAACCTTTCAGACCACTCACTGATCAAAATTAACACAGCAACATATCGAAATATAAGGGGATAGTATTTCGATATATAGGGAGGGAACTCATTTCGATATGAAGGCTTCACCTCATATCGAAATGTGCAAGAGGAAAATTTGACCAGAGAACTTCTTATATCGAAATATAATCAGGATGAAGGACTAACACATATCGAAATATAAGCCATTTCGATATAGGCATACCACCAGACATCATTTCGATATACATTCCCCTTGTATATCGAAATGATCAAGAAGGAAAAATAAGCAGAATGCATTTCATATCGAAATGCCTACACTGTATTTCG
>NMUG010012733.1:0-10290 GCA_002855965.1 Monotropa hypopitys
TTAAATCACAAGGCAGGTATTACATAGAACAGCTCCAATGCCGATGTAACTGGCATCCGTATAAACTTCAAATAACTTACCAAAATCTGGAAGGGCTAAGATTGGTGCTGAGGACAATTTCTCTTTGAGCTCGCTAAAGCTCTGCTCGGCATCAACGGTCCATTGGAATTGCTTCTTCTTCAGGCACTCTGTCATTGGTGCCGCAATGGTGCTGAAATTATTTATAAACCTTATGTAGAAGGTAGCCAATCCATGGAAACTCCTCACATCGTATGCGGATGTAGGGGTTGGCCACTCTTGAATAGCTCTGATCTTCTCTTGATCAACTGTCAGTCCCTCCGCGCTGACCACAAAGCCCAAAAACACTAGACTGTTGGTCAAGAAACTGCACTTTATCAAATTGACATAAAGGTGGTTGTTTCTGAGCAGTACCAAGACCTCTCTCAGGTGTTGGTGATGTGCTTGTCGGCTTTGGCTATAAATCAGAATATCATCGAAATAAACAACAACACAGGATCCAATAAGAGGTCGGAGTACCTGAGTCATAAGCCGCATAAATGTACTTGGTGCATTGGATAACCCAAATGGCATCACAAGCCACTCGTACAGGCCATCCTTGGTCTTGAAGGCCGTCTTCCATTCATCTCCTAGGCGGATTCTGATCTGATGATAGCCACTCTTCAGATCTAGCTTCGAAAAGATTGTAGCTCCTGCCAGCTGATCCAACATATCCTCAAGTCGGGGAATGGGAAAACGGTACTTGATAGTAATCTTGTTGATAGCTCGGCTGTCAACACACATTTTCCAACTTCCATCTTTCTTTGGTGTGAGCAGTGCGGGCACTGCACATGGGATCATGCTTTCTTGGAGAAACCCCTTTCTGATTAGCTCACTGGTCTGGGTCTGCAGCTCGGCATGCTCTGCTGGGCTCATCCGGTAGTACGGCAAGTTGGGAAGACGAGATCCTGGGATTAAGTCTATCTGGTGCTGAATGTCCCGTGCTGGGGGTAATTCGTCTGGCAGCTCGGCTGAGAGGACTGAGCTGAACTCTTCAACAAGGGGTGCTAGCTCGGCAGGTATGCTGGTCGGCGCTGAGCTTTCTCCCTTTACCACTACTACATGCACTTCATGCTCTTCCAGCTCCTCTTTTCCCAACTTTGGTACTACTAGCAAAGTCTTGCTTGCAGTGCGGGTCTCCTTAGATTTCTGACCTCCAATGGGAACCAAAGTGATCTTGGTCCCGTGGTGTATGAACGAGTAAGTGTTGAGACGCCCATTGTGGGTAGACCCCACGTCAAATTGCCAAGGTCGGCCTAGCAGCAGATGGCAAGCTGACATGTCCACCACATCACATATCACCTCATCGTTATACTTATGACCAATGGAAAGTTGTACCGTACAGCGTTCACTGACCTTGACTTCTCCACCGTCATTAATCCACCCAATCTTGTACGGATTGGGGTGAGCTTCTGTCTTTAGCTGAAGCTTATCCACCATAGTTCGGGAAACTATATTGTCGGTGCTTCCTCCATCAATAATCAGCTCGCACACTCTCTGTCCAACTATGCAGCGAGTGCGAAAGATGTTGTGCCTTTGCGTCTCAGCTTCTATCCTCGGAGAATACAGCAATCTCCGTAAAACCAAAATGACTCCCTCATCAGCTTCCACCACTTCCTCTTCATCAAACTCCTAGGCCTGGTCTTCCAACAGCTCTTCCTCTTCATCTCCTTACAGAGTAAGGTTAGCAACTCGTCTGTTCGGGCAATTGTTGGAACGGTCACCTGGCTCTCCACACCTGTAACACTTGATAGGCTGGGAAGATGGCGTGTAAGGACTTGGCGAGGTCTTTTGGGGTGCAGCAACCTGTTTACTGCCTTGCCGCGCTGGTTGAACGGAACTTGAACTTCCTGCGTCTGTTTCTCCACTTGCCGCGCTGCCACTAGTCTGACCAGGCAGCTCACGTCTTCCACTTGATACTTGTCCTCCTACCGCGGTCCTGTTGAATCTCTGGGCTCCCGCGCTAGCCCTGTCCAGCTGGGCTTCAACCCGTAGAGCTAGCTCAATAGCCTCGTTGAGGGTAACGGCAGGGTGTAACACCACTCGGTCTTGAATTGGAAGGCGTAGGCCATTGTTGAACCTAGCCATCTGTTGATTGTCATTCTCTAGCAGGCCATTTCGGGAAGAAAACCTGTAGAATTCCTCTGTGTAGGCTTTGACGGTCCTGAGTCCTTGCTTGCAGTTCTGATACTGCTGGAACAACATCTGCTCGTAGTTAACAGGCAAGAACCTCTGTTTCATCAGCTTCTTCATCCTCGGCCATGAACGTATCTTGGACTTGTTCTGCCGTGCGCGGGACGTCTGCAACTGGTCCCACCAGGCTGAGGCGCCACTCTTGAGACGGTAGGCCACAAACTTGACCTTCTTCTCTTCTTCGATACCCATGTAATCGAAGAAACGTTCAACCTCTGTCAACCAGTCAAGGAATCCTTCTACGTCCAAGTATCCATCAAAGGAAGGTAACTCCACCTTCATACGGTAGTCTCTGTTTTCTGTAGGTCTTGCTTGGTCACCAAAGTTAAGTATTATTTCATCGGCGTCACTGTCTGAGTCCGACTGGACTACAGGCATATGGTGTTGCTGAGGAACTCGTCTGGGAACTCTGGCTTGTGCACCATTCAGGTCCACAGGGTCAGGGAAAACCTGAGCATGCTCTTGACGGACCTGAACACGATCAAACTCGCCGGTAAGACGCTCAACAAGTTCGCGTAGTTCACGCATCTCCTGTTGAACAACTCGCAAATCTCCAACTGTGACTGATCGGTCTTCCGGAGCATCGTCCATTGGAAGTAGGCTTGGATACCAACTGACGCAGAACGCAGCGGAATGGGAAACGGAAGGATGAAGTCCGGTTCAGGGAAACTGAGACCGAGGTGAATGGTGGACGGATTTTGAATGAAATCTGCTAGAAGCAGACAGATTAACACCGTAATCTGTAGAGGAATGATCGAACTAACACCGTAGCTCGGTAGAAGTGCTAAGAATCCACCTAACAGCACTGGAATCCACCAACAAATTAGGAGTCCACCTGAAGAACAAGAGAGAGAAAATGCTCTTCTCCGAAGAATGATTTTCAAATTATCAAAAGTTGTCCGTAACTTTACATCGTTTGGCTAATATAGCCACTAAGGATTACAATGAGGAAAACCCTAAATGAATGTCGGCTAATGCAAACAGAAAGGGAAAAAGTAAATGATTACAATTGTACAATTCCTAACAGAATCTGAAAAAGTAGTAACAGAATGTCAGAGGATGTCGGGTGGTTCCCGTGTGGTCTCGTCCCAGTAGCTCTGCGGGAATACGGCCGAGTTGGGGTGCAGCTGTTGAGGCCGTACTGACGTAGTTTCTTGTGCCAAGCTAGTACGGGCTAGACTGGCCGGGCTAATCTGAAGCTCCTTGGGGCAGTGCGGCAAGTATGGTAGCTCGGTATCTGGCGTACGGGCATCGGGTGCGCGGGACGGCAGCTCGGCAGAGAGTGTAGGCTGTGCGGCTTGATGAAAAGGAGGGGTAGGTTGCTCGGCTGGAGTTAGGGTCTGCTCGGCAGCCCTTCTGAGGATACTTGTAGGTCCTTGTCCACATCACTGCCTCTTCCTCCCTCCTCTCCCTGACCCGCGACCCACCACCTCCTCCCTCTCCCCGCCATAACTCTTTTTCTCTCCCTCTCCCGTCGCCCTCTCCTCTCTCCCCTCTCACTCGGCTTCTCCCCCCTCTCACTCAGTTTCTCTCCCTTTCCCCCCTCCTTCGCGCATGCTGCGGTGCGCAGCGTGGTGTGGTGGCGGCGTGTGTGCAGTGGTGGTGGCACGATGTGAGTGTGGTGTGGTGGTGCTGGGTACGCGGCTTCGGGTTGTGGTTCGGTGGTCGTGCGAGGTGGGTTTAGTGGCAGTTAAAGGGGTTGTGGTGTGACGGAAGCACATTCGGCTTCGGCAATGGGTGTTGAGAGGTGACGAAGACTTCGCGGCTTCAGTGAAGGATAGCGAAGGTTGACAGAATGGCGACGCGCGACGATTGAGGTTTCGCCTGCCGCAAGACTTCGCACCAGTGGGTAAGCCTCTGTTTCTCTCTATTTAGTGTTCTGAATCGTTTCCCGTCGATTGTTGATTATCTGTTGGGTTCTGTAGGTGTCAGCCCAAGCGAGCAGCGATATTCGGCGACGCGCGATGGTCATGGCTTAGACCACCGCTAGTGGTCGCATCGGCAGGTAGAGTTTTCTAACCCTCTTGTCTGTTCTATTGGTGCTTCTATTTCTTCCTCGCGAATATATACATAAAATGCGTCGTCTTGGACACTTGTATTAAATTGATGTCGTAGGTTGTCATTCGCTCAAATTGTTGTCGCTTATACTTAGTCTAAGGTTCTTACGTACTCCCTAGGACTTTGGTTGTTCGATTTCGAGTTCGGTTGTGAAAACCCCCAATTCTTGTGAAAAATCTATTGTTGTCGTTTTATGAAATTAAATTGGGGAGATTGACTTGTTTGGACACTCTCGGGTGGTTTGTGGCTTAAAATGGTGTTTTGACACATTTTTATTATAAATCGAACGAAATGGTTGTTTTGCGAACGGATGGAACATCTTGGAAAGAAAGGAAATGTTTTGGAATAAATGTTGGAAAATATTCACGTTGTTAAAAATTGGCCTTCGGCCTTCACTTAAATAATGATCGAATTTGGAATCTTGAGTTGGCTAGACTATTCGGGTAGCTGGATTTTGGTACCTTGGGTGGCTTGTATAGCACCCACGACATTGCGCAATTGGGGTTTGCAGGACCCTCCCAACGAGTTAAGAAAATTCTTGGAAACATCGGTTAGTTGGTTGATCCCCAACTATCTCGGAAATAGCCTAAACTCCTAAAATTTGTATAATGGAATCTACCATCAGAATTTGTGGTATGTGGAATTGGAATAAATGGAAAACGGTGTTGGAATATCTTGGAACACCTAATATTATTTGATATTGCCCTTATTGTATAAAAGGTGCGGAATTGAAATACAAGTGTAACTTGGAATCAAATGGGAATTGGAACACGTTGGAACAACGAAAATGAGTCATTTTGATAGTTTGAGGAATTGGTATGTTATAAACCAATCTCCTTGGAAATTATGGAAAATTGGTATACTAGACACCAATGTTTTGAAAGTAACGGAAAAAAGTCGTTTAAACTATGTCGAACGTGGCACTTGACACAATTCTCTTTCGACCTTGTCTAGGCAATCTTTTGGTCGATGTTGGTTACTGTTACTTCTCTTTCTCGAGTCTTGGTCAGACACACTGGTTTTACTGCTTTACCTTATGATTAGTTGTCAGTAAAATATTTGAAAGAAATATCTATTTTTATATAATGAGATCCATTGCATTGCATCATTTACATTCATTGCATTGTCATACTCTTGCACCCCAATATTATAGACGTTTGGAGATAGATTATCTCTACCAGGCGGTGGTGCCCGACCCTCTACTTTTGCAGGACTCATCCTTGACTTGGAGCCACTGGATCCTTCACAGGACTTGAGGCTGGACCGGACTGTAGTGATAGGTCGCCTTTCTTTTCAGTCCTGTACTTCTTTTACTTTTCTGTTGGCCGCCTTGTACAGGATAAATTTATAAATCCTATTTTGGCCCTTTTGTTTTTAGTTGAGGCACTGTTGTACATGGTTGTGTTATAAAACCCTTTTCGCCTCTTTTCAGTTGTGTTTCATTTCTGGCAAACATGTGTTGTAATAAGTAGTGTGATGGGTAGTGTGTGTGTGTGTGTGTGGTAGATAGCACCTTACTTACCTGTTTGGATACTCATTGCCTACTTCTAACACTTCCCAATGTTTAATTCAAAAAAATATTCTAAAATTTGGGAGTGTTACATTACTTTTCAAAACCTTTCAACACATACTTTTTCTCATTTCCAACATGTCACTGAGATCGCAACCCAACTTCAACATGCCAAAGGATTTTTTCCCAATATATATCCTACATGTCACTGAGATTGCAACCCAACTTCAACATGTAAAAGGGCGTCCCCTAGTACCGTATCGTACTAAACCCATCTCACACATGGTTTACAAGAAGTTTTACAAAAACCTTTCCAAAACAAGCCCGAAGGCCATTTTATTTCCAAAATCATGCCCAAAGGAAAAACACTTTCCAAAACCGTTTGTATGCATATTCCTATGCAATGCATGCCAATGTACTTTCCATGACGTTACATTTACCAAAAATAAGTCAAAAGTACTCATGCACGTACTAAAGAAATGTACATCCTTATACTCACCGATACCACTTAGGTGACGATTCCCTTTCCTTTATCCATGGCCTCACAATTATCCACGATTGTCCCTGTAAAAGTTAACTTATAAAATCAGTCCCAAGACGATATGAACGGGACAAATAATCAACATGTTTCATAAATTATACCCACTAGTTGAAGGATCACCCTATCCGCCTTTACACTAGCACACATTTCTTATTGTGATTTAGACATAAAGAATCATCTTCCATTGATTTCTTTAGATAAAAATCCATCTAACCCTTACCCAATCACTTTAAGTATATGAACATACCACTACTTCAAGCCATATCTAACATATACTCCATTTCATAGGGATTTCTCCCTTGAAATCTGAAACTCTCTCTAATATACTTGTAGATCACAACAATAAGGAAATCATACTTGATTATAAAACCCAAATTCCAACTTCTTACCATCAAAACAAAGTTCAAGTCACATGATCAAAGAGTTTGTATCAAATTCATAGACTAACACTACAACTAAGTCACCCTATCATCATTTCCTTTCTAGGATCTTCCATCCTACATCACACATGCATAAACATGAATATACCCATAGAATTCCTTTCCAAAATAGGAAATCAAAATGTATAGCACTCTAAAGAAGGTTTGATTAAGAGGACTTACAAGATAAAAGTGATTTCTCCTCAAGATATTCTCTTCTTCCTCAAATCTCCAATGGCTTCCCAAGCACTTCTCTCTCCCTCTCTCCCTCTTTCTAGAGTTGTATAATGATGTAAAATGAAGTATAGGACGTTCCTAAAAACCCCTTAGTCATTTAGGAGGTTTCCCAACCGTTGCCTCATTCAAAAACATCAAAAACATACTTTAAAAAATAACTGCCTGCGCCCCCCGTCCGAACGAGACCCCACCTTCGTTCGGATGACCACCTTCGTCCGGACGGGACCAACCCGTAGTCCGGACGACCAACCCTAAAAAAGTTTGCCAAACTTTGTGCTCACTCGTCTGGACGAGCCCTAACCATGGTCCGGATAAGGAAACCAGAAATTCTTCCTAACACCTCCAAACTCACACCCAACCTTCCAAACTCAAATCCTAACACTTCCCTGTCATTCTAAACACTAAAATGACATCCTATGTTCATTTTATGACTTTTCCAAGCCCATACATGTTCTAAATTCAATTCCTCAAAGAATAATATGGTGATTCACTACCACAATTGGCCTCAAACATCTTTCTATCCTCAATCCATCCCGATACCTAACAACTTAACATTTAAATCCTCAAGGTCATCATACTCAAGGGTCCTCTATAACCACTAGAAATGTCTAAAAATATTTTTGCATAATATTTCAAAGGAAATATTTAATTAAACTAAGGAAATGGGTATTATACACCGATAGTCACATATCGATATATGCATTACAACATATTGATATACATCAAGCTTTCCCAACCAAAATCCAGAGAGCAATATGTCACATAACGATATACATCACTTCCTTTATTGATATACAATGTTAGGCTACTCACACACGTCAATATATGTTTTCCAAACATTTCGGTATAAAAATGACCTCTCGGCAAAAACCAGAGAACCAACATTTGTATATAAATATATAGTTACCCCAACCCTTCATATATCGATATATAACATCTTTTTGGGCCAAATTCTAGGAGGCTTATCATTTCATTCAAAATTACCCCAAACTTCAATTCTAGATTTTTAATAGTTTGCTAACCTATTTTAACACGTAATCCTCTGTCTTAGGATTATTCCAATACCCATGCTCGAGACATATAATGCAATACCCATTTATTTATTTCCAATAAATAATTCATTTAAAGGTGTATGCATAAATATTTTAATAAAAAGTTATATGAATTAAAGGTGAAGATGTACGTGTTAAGGTGAAAGGTGAAATGGTGTTAATCATAGCTTGATTATAATAAAGAAGTGTGGTGTGATGCATTTGCATATTATCATATCATTAGGTTCATTTAATATTGTGAGGAATCGAAGGTTAAGGTGATGTTGTTTCATCGAGGAAATTCTTGAGGTGTTATCGGTGTTCTAGATCTTTTGTGATTGAGGTTTAGTTTAGAGTCTTAATCGAGGTTCGAGGGTTGTTAGAAATTGATTTCGGAGTGTATTTGATGTCTAAATCGATAGAATAATATTTTAGGTGCAATTTAGGATGAAGGAAATGACAGCAAGGCTCATTTTGACTAAGTGTTGGTCCCAATAGCGCATAGTGCAGTTTTGGTGTGCCCGAAGCACGCCAGGCACTCAAAAGGACCCCCAGATAGAATGTGGCACGAGATGAGCATGCATGTGGCATGGCCATGTGAAAATATGTGCAATGGACTGAACAGAATAAGTCTAGAGGGGGGAGGGAGGTGAATAGACATTTTCAAACTCTTTTAATTACTTTCTAAATTTTGCAATCAATAAATAAAATAGAGAAATATTACCAATCACTGTTCAATCATAAACAAAGATTTATTCGATATATCAACAATATGAACAATCTTGTGAAACTATGACTCGCGAATCTAAACTACAAAGTTTAGTCCATGAAACATAAAAAAATCAACAATGATCTAACAAAGTTTGGATACGATAATCGTTGAAACAATATCGACCAAATAAAGTAATCAATAGCGATATAGAAAAGCGCCATGCATTGCTCTGCTCTGGACAAGACAGAATAGGACAGGAGGCTGCCGTGCATGAAACCCTTCTACGCAACAATGATGATCGGCATTCCTAGGACTTGTCCATCCGAAGTAATAAATGCATATGGGCTCCCTCATTTGCTATAAATAAGCATTCCATTGCATTCATTTCACCACACCAACCTTCTGTTCGAATATTCAAGTGTAGTGAGAGAAACACTTTGTGTCTGAAGCTCTGAGTGTTCAGCAAACCCTTAGCTGCACACCCACATACCCTGCGACCAATCCAGGCCTTCGTTTGAGTACAACCCTTGCCTAGAAGACCTGTTCTCGAGCAATATTGTGTTCGACAACCATTCCTGGGAACTCTCAAGTGCTCGGCAATGCCATCCTCCAACTGAAGGTAACTCTCGTTCATTTTGTAGTCCTTCAGCAATAAGCCTAGCACTCTTATTTGACTGTTCGACAAACCCATCTGAGGGTCCGGCCACACCGTGCCGACCTCCTTCACTATTCCGCAAGTCTATTTGAGGACTTCACCATCATATTGGTCCTCCAACAGGCTTACCCAAAGCCTTGCCACACTGATTTCATCTTGACAAGCCTTTCTAAGACTTTGCCCATTTAACCGAAACTCCCTAAAGTTGAAGTCACCTTGTTCAGCACATATTGTGCTCAGCAAAGCCACTATTCAGCTCAACTAGCTGTAACACATCATTTGGTACACTGATCTCTCCGGACTCCAATAAGTTCTATTCGACCGAGCTTCTTTTTAGCTGGACAAGGCATATACAGACCTCATGAGATGTCAATAACTCACCCATTATGCTTTGCCGACCTCTTTGCATCCATAGCACTTGTGCTCGGCTGGGCGTCTATCCATTCTTTGGGGACTTAGCCGTTCTCTGCTCGACTAAGACTCAAACTGATCGGGACTTTGGTCCTGGGCAATAAAGACATCATATTAACTTATTTCGACCACTTAGGCATCTGGAACACATAGTTCCTGCACTGCCAATGCTCAATCAACTATTTTTGTCTAGTCCGGTTGCCCCTGCTAGACTGCTCAACAATATTGATAGCTCGACATCCTAGTTTTCAGACCAAGTTGTTCTTGTTCAACCCAATTGGTGTTCGGTACATGTTCATTCATTAACCTCCGGCCTAGTTAGTGTTTAGCCAGTAGGCCTTCAACCCAGTAATGAGTTCAATAAGCCATTCGACCTGTTAGTGGATGACCAATTAGCTCTTAAGAGCTCGACCAGTATGTTTTCCTTCAACCAAGGGCTGGTCAGCCAAGTTGGTCCAGCAACCCA
>NMUG010012734.1:0-10289 GCA_002855965.1 Monotropa hypopitys
GAAGCTGTTCTCTTCCAAAGAATAAATGCCTTTGATAACTCTGACCCAGAACTGGGATTGACACGATTGGAAAGACCACCACCATTTCGATAAAAGGGCTCGGTTATGCGCTCTCAAGTCACGAATTCCCAAACCCCCTTCTTTTCTTGTTCTCTTGAGTCTTTCCCATTTGACCAGGTGAAAATTACAACAATTGATTTACAATAATTTAAAGTTAATTTAAAAATTAAACGAACTAACACCGCAACTCTAAACGCAACAACAATTTAATGTTACAAACAATTAAGTTACAACAAATTAAATTATAACAATTAAACAAATAATAATTATTCTTTTTTAAGGGGCTCAAATTCGCATTTTTTAAAGGGCTCAAACCCGTACCGATGACACTTGACCAATAACTTCGAATATGAGTCGTGTCTTCGGCACTGATGAGTGCATTACCTGTGCCCGAAGGCACTCAGACCGTCAATTCGCTACTTGAACGTACCCTTTGACACTTCATAAAAATGTTTTTTATATAAAAACTGTTTGAATTTTTTTATATAAAAAGAATGAATAGTTTTCAATAGTATATAAAAAATAATTTTCAAAAGACTGAACATCTTACCCACAAAATCACAAAAAACCCATGTTCGAAATATGGAACCTCTCAACATACAGAAATCCCAGGTTAACTCAGAAATTTCAAATAAAAGAAATACGTATTAACCATGTTCGAAATACAAAAAACCCATGTTCGAAATGTGGAACCTCAACATACATAAACCACATGTTCAAAATCTAAAAAATACGTATTATCCATGTTTGAAATCTGAAAATATGTATTACCCATGTTCGAAATACAGAAACCCCAAGTTCGAAAAAATCCAAACAAACCCACAAAAATCAAACACCACCATGTTCGAAATACAGAAATCCTATGTTCGAAATCTGAAAATACGTATTACCAATGTTCGAAATACAGAAACCCCCAACATGTAGAAACCCCATGTTCGAAATACAAAAAAACAAAATACGAACACACACACACACACACAGAGTGGGAGAGAGAGAGAGAGAGAGAGAGAGAGAGAGAGAGAGAGAGAGAGAGAGACAACATATCCAATACAGGGTTACCATGGCTGCAAAACAAAACAAAATGCACGGAGCCCATGGCTGCATCATGGCACAACAAATTCTGAACACAAATGTGTCCAATTATATTGTGACATGAGCAAAATGCGTGTGGTTTGAGATGGAATGTGACTGTTTTGTGTGTTATTTAAGGTTTTGATCTCAGCTGTTGGTTTTAATCCAACGGTTGTGTATATAAGTTGTATGAAAATATATATTATGTATATGTGGATGCCACACATAGAAGGGGGAATTAAAAAAATGAGCTGTAATGTAATATAGACACTTGTTTCAATTCCTTTTTCTGTTTATTGAAGGGGTCCTTTGTTATTTTATATAGTATGACAAGTTAATCTTCTCCTGCAGGTTAAGGTCACTCTCGCCCCTACCTGAATAGGTCTTAAGAGTAACTATGGTTTAATGTTGGTATGTGTGAATGAGTTGACAGTGATTTGTATATTTGTATTTAGATTGGAGGATGGTTCTTGTGGATTTGAGGAACCACGGAAGATCGACTGAGATAGAGGGCTTGTCCCCACCCCATGACATGACCAATGCTGCTAAAGATGTGGCTGACTTGGTAAATACTCAAGGTTGGGGTTGGCCTCATGTTGTCGTAGGCCACTCCATGGGTGGCAAGGTTGCCTTGCAATTTGCTGAGAGCTGTGCTCGAGGTGATTATGGTGAATCTGCTCATTTGCCTAAGCAGGTATTTCTTTACCAAAGTTTTAGTTTTATCATGTCAATTTGGGTTTGCTAGTAACAGTGTTCGGGGGTATTGGCACACAATAGTTCCTAGTCCATGCAAAGAATAAAAGCTAATTTTCATTCATTCATTCTACTTATCCATTACAGTTCTAAGCATTTTTATATATCATACACCAATCTAGGTAATTATAAAGGATATCACCCAAGAGAGTGACGTGACAACATAAAACAACGAACACTCACTAACACAAGTATAACCAAAGTTTTAAAAGGCATTTTTCGGGCTCGCCCAGGGCGTTGGGCGGGGCGGTGCAAAATCGCCTCTGGGCACACAAATTTCGACGTGCTTTCAAAAAGACGGTCGCCTAATTTTCTGGGGCTACCGGAGGCGTATGCCCGATGCGTTTTCTACGCCCCAGGCGGTGAGGCAGACGCCTAACAAGTACTCTATTCCTTTTTGTTTTGTAATTTCATTAAAAAAATTAAAAAAATAGTAAATCAAACAACAGTAGCCGATAAACAGCAGCAACCGATAAGCTTTAAGTATAGATTTATAACATTACATAATTGACCAAACTGTAATTAATTTAGGAATTGATGGAGGTAGAGGCAATAACAACAAAAGCAAGAGCAATGGCAAAGCACCAAGTGTAAATTTTGTGGATGGAGTCGTAGATTTGGAGGAAATACATGGAGTAGATGATGGAACATATCCAGAATTTGACTTAGTGGACGAAGATGATGATGAGGACATCAATGAGGATGATTTAGTTTGAAACTTGGAGGCATTAGTTTGATAATAACATTTTAAAAGTTACTTTAAGTTTCTTAACTTTGTTGCGTGGTTTTGAATCTCTTTATTCGTAGATTTAGACATTAGAGTGGTTTTAGATTTTTAGAGGTTGGATTTATTAATTTTTTCGTATTTTTTATTAGTTTTTAAATTTAAATTTTTTTTATTTTAAAAATTAAAAATCAAAAGGCTTATGCCTCAATGCCTCGGGGCTTACGCCTCGCCCCATGAAGGGTCAAGCGCCTCGCCTTTGAAAACTTTGAGTATAACTGAATAAAAAAACAACTAAAAAAGATAAAACTCATAACATAATGTACTAAAAATGTACAACCACCAATGACATACAACATGCCGTGACCCAACCCACAAAACTGTACAAAAATAGTACATCTCTTTTTGATCCATCAAAATAATAAAAACTCTCTTTGACAACCACAAATATACCTACAAAAGTAAAAACTTCACGCTACTGCAACTGCAGATGGACAGGTGGACGATGCTAGTTGAGGTCACCTAGAAAACAAGGTATATAAAACATGTCAACGAACAACAACTCAGTGAATACTATGAAACAGTATAAAGAAAGTAAGAAAATAGCTATGAATCAAGTCATCTTTCAAAACCATATCTCTTTTTCTAAAATCATTTTGTCATCTTTTCAAAAATATTTTTTTTTTCAAATCAATAATTTTTCATTTCCTTTTCAAAACAATAAATTTCCATTTTCTTTCGAAACCATCTTTTCATATTTTTCTTTTTATCATAAAATTCATTCTCTTTTAAAAAAAAAACAAAACCATCTCAGGTCCGTCATAAAATTTATCTCAAACTCTATCTCAAAATCTGTCACATAATTTGTCATAGGATCGAATAAAGAATTCATCATTGCATCCATCAAAATCTCATCTCACCTCATTCTATCTCTACTACTATAGCCAAGAGTCATTAACCTCTGATCAGAGTTATGACAGTACAGTTACCTTGTGAAACCAATAATGAACCAGGGGTCGTTTGTGTCTCTCCCAACGGTAGGAACAAACACTTCTACATTAGTCTTGGAGCGAGTATGTCCTCCTACATTATTAGTCTTGGAGCGATGCTCTATACACTCCTACATTAGCCTTGGACACTCATACATTAGCCTTGGAGCGAGACTACATAACTATGATATCATAAAAATCCTCCGTTTTTATCTTTACCAAAATCCTCACTTTACTTTTCCATTAAAATCCACACTTCTCTTTTATCATACAATCTTTATTTTTTATTATTCGCAAAATCCTATTTTTTCATTAATTACAAAATTCTCATTAACCATTTTATCATAAAAACCATACTTCTCTTTTATCACAAACCTTCGAACATATAGGTGGCTAAACCACCTTTAGTGCATCTGAACAGGGTAGCACTGAGAATATCTTTTCCATTCCCAACACCCAGGCTTCAGCTTTATCTGGATCGATTCCTCCCTCAAATGTGGGAGGTTTCATCTGCTGGAAGTCTCTTATACTGACCTGATCATCACCTGGATGATTATTCCTTCCCATGACATCAATCACCCCTACCAGAATTTGCTCCATACATTCCATTCGGTCTACAGGTGGATGCGGCTATGGCTCGTGGACTTGTGGATGCTCCACGCTTCCCTCTACATGGTCATCCATAATCTATGTTCACAAAATAGATATCCAAGTAAGTATATCTATAACCAGAATTTCTTATCTTATCTTAAGACTTTCTATTGCTCTGAGATATTTCGTTTTGAAATTACTTTACAACTCATTTCCTTTTATTTACAAAAATATCATTTTATGTTTTTATCTTGTCTAAGAGTGTTCACTTCGGATATTCACTGAAGTATCGGTGACCGGCCGCACTTCAAATGACATCCAAATGTAGATCTCAAAATTAAAAAATAAATAAATTGTCATATTGGTTAATCACATACATTTCATAATTCACTCGTAGACTCACATAGCCAAGATTTAGATAAACTGGACTCTGATACCACTAAACCCTGTAACGACTCAGACTCATCCTCTGAGGTCATTGTGCCCGAGCGCCAGATAATTATACAATTACCCCAGGCATTTCAGATCATAATTTAAATAAAATACTAAAATGAGGATAACAGCACAGCAGAAGAAAGTATAAATTGACATAACATTAAAATATGATACATATCCATAGTCCACAGAGATTTTAAACTTGTATATATTACAGACCACAAAACTTGTCTCAGAGCAACTAACCAAACCATAAAGAACTACTACTAGCCACTACTTAGATCGGTCGTTCTCTGCTCATTAGATATAAAAGTCTACTGGTATTGAAATTAATCCTCCTCACCTTAAAAATAATAATTTCATAAGCTACAAATTCGTATGAGTGACGTAACACATAAATACATGTGTTATGACATGGATATGAAAGATGGTATAAACAGTGCATTATTTTCTCAAAACATAACTGAATCCACAATTGAGTCAGAAAATTATAACATAATCATAATCAGATGCCAAACCACGAATACCTTACTGATACCAGAATAGAACAATGTAAACACCGACACCCTACCAGAATCACATTCAAAATCAGAATATAGCCAGTGACTAGAGCATGACATATCCAGAACAGAACAATAAAGATATTCGGGTTATGTTTTCATGAAACTCTTGCCTGATTAATCAAATTTCATTTTAAAACCATTATTTTCTATTAGCGTCATAATAGGCCAAACCATTCAGAACAGAACAGATATAAGAACAGAACATAACAGAATAGACTTAGCGTCCCCAGTAGATTAGCTAGACATCCAACGCTTAATCCATTTTTATTTATTTATAGATGGTAAGCTAGTCAATTATACTCCTCTAGCTGACATGGCCAGATCGCTAGGCCATTAGGGTTAGAAGGCCAGATCTCCCCCTGGCGTGGGACCGTCTCTTATCATATGTTCAGATGACCGATATTAGATTTGAAATTAATTTCATAACCATAGATACTTTAAAACGGTTTCCCTAAGTTGTTCGCTTAATAATTTTCTTATTTTAAAGTCTCCCTTTATGTACTTTAACCCCGAGTTTATGTCTAATTTAACTTTCTTTACACTTTCCTATGCTTCCTGGGTGTCGGGATGCCCTTCCCGATTAACTCTCAAGTTTTACAGGAATAGGAGGAGGGACCGGTCCCCGACAGTATAGGGGATCGGTCTCCGTTGGGCAGAAACCCTCTCTGTTCAAGAGGGACCGGTCCCCGATGGTATGTGGAACCGGTACCCGGTGGGTACAAAAACCTCACTGTTTAAGAGGGATCGATCCCCAACGTTATGGGGGCTGATACCTGCTGGGAAGACACGAAGAACATCGAGTTCGATGGTTGAATTTCGATGCGGGGGTCCTCGATTCGGACCCCGGAACGTGTTTTTCGAAGTGATTGATGGTCCTAATCTCATATATACCATACATACTATCTTATTGCAAATTTAAACAGCCAAAAAATGCGCTTAATTCGCATGTATCCGAATTTCTTAAATTTTTCCTAAACTTAGATTTCTAATCGATTTCTACGTTTTAATAGTTGTTATATATACCAGTATGATTGTAGCAATGTTCTTACCTTAGTAATGTCGTCGGTTCGATCGTCGGGGTGCCCGGGCTCTTGGCCAATCTTCTCTCTCTCTTTTCTTTCACCTGGAGCTTTCTCTTTCCTTTTTTGATTTTTGTTGTAAATATTCTTTTAAATTTCCTTAGGATAAAAATAGTGAAATTAGTTAAATTCCATTCAACTTTGGCCTACACTATGATGCAAGAAGGTACACCATAGCTACAGTGGTCCTTAAGTCTATTTTTCATATTTTAAGTATTATGCAACAAGTCTTTCCGTTCCTCTTTTATTTCTAAAATTCCTCTCATTTTTAAAAATTTTCGAACTTCACTAGAAATTTCTATTTGTCTAATCGAATTCGATATAAATTTTTAAAACTTAATTTCATTAATATAAGCCTCTTAATTAATTTTATTAACCATAAACTCAATTATATTAATTAAAAAATTCACGGTATTACACAAACACTCCTACATTAGCCTTGGAGCGAGTCTGTCCTCCTACATTATTAGCCTTGGAGCTAAGTTCTATACACCCCAACATTAGCCTTAGGACAAGACTACATGACTATGATAACATAAAAATCCTTTTTTTTATCTTTACCAAAATCCTCACTTCACTTTTCTATCAAAATCCATGCTTCTCTTTTTTAAAATCCATAATTCTCTTTTATCATAAAATCTTTATTTTTTATTATTCACAAAATCCTCTTTTCTTTGTTAATTTCAAAATCCTCATTAACCATTTTATTATAAAAATCATACTTCTCTTTTATCACAAATTCCTATTTCTCATTTTATACCAAAATTCCTTCAATTTTATCACAAAATCCATATTTTCACTTTTAAAATATTACTTAATCCATAACAATTTCTTCTTTAAAATCCTTTTTCATCAAACTCTTTTTAAAAGAATACCACAATTTGATAAAAATACAAGTAAATAATTACTCATTTATAAGGTTCTAAGTACTCACTTGAGTTAAAATGTGGCTATCCAAAGCTATTAATCATGCTAAGTAGCTGTCGCTGGCACAGAACTCTCCGGTCATATAATAAACCATATATACATATCATAAGAATCCATAATAATTTAAAAATGTCAATTATGCATAAATATTCTAAATTCCACAAATTTCTCTAATTTCCTTAATTATCCTTATTTCCCAATTCATTTTTAATTAATTTCACATTCATTAATAATTTTTTTCTCAATTTCCAATTAATAAATGAAATTCCAAATTATTGGTATTATTTCTATATTCCATAATTTAATTTTTTTCTTAGAATTCATAATTTCCAATCATTACCTGTTTCAATGAATTATTAGCTAATTTATCAATTTATTCTATTTATAGCATAGTTTATTCCTTAGTTAATTCTTTTCTCTAATTTTTCAATAACATCCTTAACAATTATAAATATCATTCATTATAATTAATCGACCAATTTTTAATTGTAGATCTTTCTTATGGAAAATACTAGCGATAGCCCGTGCCGATGGCACGACGCTACAGAATAGAAAGCACAACATAATGCGTTAGGGTACGAAAATATTTCAGGTAATAGTCGTGTCTTTGACACTGATTCGTGCATTCGGCACTCATGATGACATAATACAAAGCGCAACACAATAAATAAGGGTACAATTAAACTTCAGGCATTAGCGGTGCCTTCATCACTGATTTGTGCATTCGACACTCATTGTGTAAGGGTACAATGACACGGGGCGACAAAATAAAAAGCGCAACACAATATGTAAGGGTATGATGAAATTTCGGGCATTAATAGTGCCTTCGACATTGATTAGTGCCTTCGGCACTTTGGAATGTCTTTGGCACACATGATGAAAAATTGATTATTAGTAGTGTCTTCGACACTGTTTTATGCTTTCGGTACTTCTAAGTGTCTTGCACTGAAGAGTAACTTCAACACTGTACATATAGTGTTGATTCGTGGTCACGTGCCTTCGACACTTTGACTCGTGTCTTTGACACATGACACGTGCCTTCGGCACTTGATCCGTGACATTGGTGCATAACACGGATCATGGTGTCTTCGAGTGTTGTGTTCGGCACCGATTCATGACTTCGACACTCATAATGAGTGACGACACTAAAGGTAGGACACAAACATGTTAGCTATAACGATATTTCAGGTATTAGTAGTGCTTTCGTAATGGATTTTGATTGAATACCCAGTTGTTTTGGATTTAATGGAATGCGTGTGTAGAATGGATTCGGTTGTATTATGTTTCAATTACAACTGTTCAACATTTCGTAATGGATTCTGGTTAAAAATATTACAAATCATGACACTATTGAAAAGTCATCCATGATTTATGAAAAAGAAAAAAAAACTTTGATCTAAATACGACATGATTAATTAAAAGAAGTGAATATTAAATTTTATCATATGAAAATCCTTAATTGTTCAATCAATGATTTTTGGATGAATCTTTTTAGCAATTCTAAGTCAACGTAAGATGTTCTCTCTCTCCCTCTCTCTCTCTCTCTCGATGCAGGTGTTCATCTTCGTCGGACTCACTCAGGTCAATGAAATCTAGAATTGAAAGAATTCAATGTATTCTCTCAACAATCAAAACAATTGAATTCGAAGCATTCTCTCTCCCTTGAGCAATTTGAAGATGGCGATCTGTATAATACAAACAATTAGGGGGTACAGTCAGTTTCAGTTGAAAACATTTCATGACTGTAAAAACCTTTTCTGAGCCAGATACCGGTTCACTTTAATTTTTACAACAGGTTAGATCACTGAAATGTATAAATGGTCAAAACAACTCAGTTTAGTTCAGTTTAGGTAGTTTCACCAATTCATGTGGTTGATCTCTTACTCATCATGTCTGAAGCTCAACAAAATTATTCAGGAACAACAGAGATGTAATAAATTGTGATGTCAAGTAGAATGCATGTTTTTCATAAAAATGGTTCATTCTATAATTGATACTGAATAAAACATTAAGTCATGACCATCATGTTTGAGCAAAATAAGATTAGAAAGAGCAGCTCAGATTCAAAAACAAATAACATCTTGGAGAGACATTTTTGCACAATAAAATAACTTAGATGTACAGAAACCAAATCGATGAAAAAACTTAAGAAATAACTTAACAAATAACTTAGCATAAAATTGCTGCACAATAAGTCACTGAAGGAATTAAGGGCACCCCCTAAGATGAAAGTTGCTGCACAACTCTCAAACAAATTGTACAATTGCACAATTGTGTATAGATGTGAACATATCTTAAAAATGGAAACAAATTTGAAGAACAAAAGTGTTTTTGAGACAAAAAACTATCATCATCAGATTGAATTGAACACGGAAACAAATCCATCATCAGATGATGTGTTAAACATCAATAGTATTGACATTGAAATGAGCTAAAATCTCACAGCAAGTCTGATTCAAGGAAACAAAATGCATCTAGCAAACTTAAAATAGATAAAAGCATAGAAGCTAATTAACAAACCCCAGGGGTGAACATCTTAGGAAGATTAAGATTGGCTTAATGACGTCCATGGAGACAGCACATACATACCTTGCAGCCCAATACAGGTCCACCTTACTCGTCCAAGCCGGCTTGAAATAAAAAATGCAAAATATAGAGATATTTCAAAAAAAAAAAAAACTCTTCAAGCAGCTATTTTCATTAGTATCCTGATATGTTTGACTCCACGGACATGTTGGTCATCAGATTTTGCATCTACAGGTCCACCTTACTCGTCCAAGCCGGCTTGTAGTGCTTGATTCTGTTTTTGGGTTCACCATTCGTCCCGTGCCATCGGCACGGGTCATCCGCTAGTAACACATAAATGCAAACACAACCAAGAACCCTAAACACAAACACAGCCAAGACCCCCCTAAAATTGAAACACAAAAATGACCCTACTGATACGTTTCTTAATTTGTTTGATTTTTCAATTGAACAAAATCAAAATAGGAAACAAAATACAAAAAATCAACGTGAAATCAAGAGAAGAGACAAAAAATCAATATGAAATCACTATTCCTGGCTGCTGCATTCCTTCAGAAACAAAATACAAACT
>NMUG010012735.1:0-10289 GCA_002855965.1 Monotropa hypopitys
AAAAAGAATATTTTATAAAAAGGAAATGATATTGAGAAAAGGTGTGTGTGTGATTTTAAAAGAGATGGTGGTCCTTAGCTATTTTTGCTTCTTTTCTTTATGCTTTTCATTTAAGTATTCACCAACCTTCATCGCTGATGCACGCTTGTGCCTTTCTTTTTAGGTACTTGGAGCTAGAGTCCACAGTCCAGTCCAGCAGATGAGAGTCAGTGTTGTAGTAGCAGGGTGTGTCTTTTATTTATTTCTTTATTTGAGAGATTGTTTAGCTCTCACTTTGAGTCTATTTTCTTTTGTTCAGAGTTGTGTTGTAGTAATGGAACCTGACCGAACTTTCTCTCGAATGAAGTGAATATCAATTTCTACATGCTTAGTTCTCTCATGAAGAATAGAGTCAGAAGATAGCATAATCGCAAACTTATTGTCACAGAACAATGTAGATGATATTGTTACTAGAAAGCCCAACTCGTTTAGCAGTGAACGAAGCCATAGAATTTCGCACGTGCCCTGAGCCATAGCACAGTACTCAGTTTTAACACATGAACATGAAACAACAGCTTACTTCTTACTCTTCCAAGATATAAAAGAACTACCAAAAAATACAAAATCTAGAGGTAGAACGTCGGTCACTCCGAGAGCCTGTATAATCCGCATCAGTGAAGCAGGAGAGACGAGACTGCATTCCTGCTGTGAATAATAGCCCAAGAACAGGACAAGTCTTGAGGTACGGAAGGATATGATATACAACATCTAAGTGGGATGTGCGCGGTGAATGCATGAATTGACTCACAATACTAACAGCAAAAGTAAGATCCAGGCTTGCGTTTGTCAGATAGATAAGATGTCCCACAAGACGTTGGTACACTGAAGGATCTGGTAACATGTCTCCTATTTTTTCAGTCAATTTAAGACTTAGATACATAGGAGAAGAGGCAGATCTACATCCAAGCATACTCGTGTTCTGAAGAAGATCAAGATAATACTTTCGCTGGGATAACGAGATACCTTGGCGAGACCTAGCAACCTCAATACTAAGAAAATAGCGAAGTGGACCCAAATATTTAATATCAAATAACATACCTAGGTCATGCTTGACTTGAGCAATACTCGGGGCATCATCGCTAGTAATAATAATATCATCAACATAGAATGAGATGATAGTATACTTCCCTTGAAGCTGGCGACGAATATAAGCAAGTGTGCTCAGAATGACACCGAGTAAATCCCATATTAAGCACAACATCACTGAACCAGTTAAATCATGCATGAGGAGACTGCTTTGGACCATAGATAGATTTACGAAGGTGACAGACTTTCCCAGAACACTCCCCCTTAGGCCAAAAACTAGGCGGGGGATCCATATATAGAGTCTCAGACAGATCACCATTAAGGAAAGCGTTATTGACATCAAGCTGGTGGATATGCCAAGAATAAGCGACAAGTAATAAGACCAAAAGGCGAACTGTAGTTAACTTCGCCATAGGAGCAAAGGTGGCACCAAAATCCTTACTAGGAACCTGGGTAAAACCCTTCGCAACCAAACGAGCCATGTAGCAATCCAGAGACCCATCTGCTAGGTACTTGAGTCTAAAGACCCATTTACAACCAATAGTTCGCTCACCATGGGAAAGATCAACAAGCTCCCATGTCTGATTACCATGTAGAGCATTCATTTCTACCTGTATAGCAGCCATTCACTTAGGATTCTGGAGGGCTTCATGGACTGATCGAGGGATGAAGTGTGACACCCTTGAAAATTTAAACCATTTTTTTTTTTGAAAAGAAGGCATAGAGCAATATTAAATAAAAGTCTATCTAATGATTATCATCCCACCCAAAGAAACATAAAAAGTTTCACTAGTCCATCACACACATGAGTTTAAAACAAATACAATCGGGTGTTATCATTACAATGCTTTCAAAATACCAATATGAAATATGATAGAGATGATGACCCAAGACTTTGACCAATGCTCTCATGTTATCCAAATACTTGAATCCCATTAAGCTACATAGCCGGTTCCTTCCCTAAAAAAAGAGGGTTAGGCAAACGCCTAGTAGGAAAACTTAAACAAAAGATTCATATGACTACAATATCCAAAAGCAATATGAGATGCATGCATAGAAGTAGGCTTAGAATGAAGTGTGACTACCAAAGGGAATGGTACTTATTATCGTTCATATTCCAAAACTTTCCATAAATTTCCAAGTGTTCCAACGCGTGACTTTCATTTGTTCCAAGACATTTCATTATGAGAGTTCCATTCATTTCGATATTGTTCCAATATTGTTCAAGTCTAATAAGATCATCATAATGATCAAAATCACCAAATGAGCTCCAAGACTAGTTCTGCATAAAGGCTCGTCAACCTCATGTCGTGTAGTTCCTGTTTTCCCCGGCTCACCGGGAAGGTCCAGTCAAACCCTCATTGCGCAATGTCGTGTGCCACTCTTAACAGTGACCTAAGGTAAGCAACCCGAATGAATAACCACTCAAAAGTATCCAAACCTCGTATATAGAGCATTAAGGCCAAAACCACATTTTCCATATTCCACATTTCAAGTGTTCCAAGGCCAAATGCCTAATTGACATCATTCACATAGGGTCCCGCGTGTCAATTTAATCAATATGATGCGAATTTCATGAATTTAGGTTCCATTAACATTTTCCCCAAATTTTCTTAATTTGACAAATTAGGGTTTCCAAAACCAATTTGGGGCTTTTCATATTAAGAGACAATTTTGTGAAATTGAACCCATAGGAATCCTAAATACATGCTAGTAACTACTCCTACCAAGGGAGATCAACAATTCACGACCAAACTTAGTTCTAGACAAACATCGCACAAGCTTTCGCGAAATCAATTAGATTGGGGGTACATAACAACACACATGAACACAAAAGTTTAAGAATCCCTACCTTGAGATGATTTATACTTACAACTCTTGATTCAAAGCTCTACACATCGCTTCGAACTATGGCCACCACCGCGTAGCCCTTGGAGTCCTCCTCAAGGTTAATGAAGAGCAAAATCTTCAAAACTCACTTGAAGTTGGGTAGAAATTAGAGAGAAGTGAGAGGTTGAGAGAGATGGAGTTTGAGGGAGGTAGAGAGAGTGAGTTTGTAAAAATGAGAGGGTTTTCGTAGGGGTTTTGATATATAAACAACCCATGAAGTTCCCACAATTCCCCTCATTAACCCAACAAAAATCTGCAGAAATACATGTGGCGACCGGTCGACGACGGTACAGTCGACCGGTCGGGACCAATTAATGGTGCCCTCTGAAGAAGCGTGACCAGTCGACAATGGCTATGTTGACCGGTCAGGAAGAACAAAAATCGAAATTCTAAAAAAAACTGTTGAACCGCAACCGGTCGGCGACGGTAACGTGTACCGGTCGGCAAGACCAAAAATGCTGAAATCTGGGAAATTGCTCTCCAATTGTAACTCGGCCATGGTTTCGACGATCCTTCACCGAACAACACGCGTACTAATTTCTAATTTCTACACGAATCATTATATGATAATTCTAAAATGAAAATATAAATATTATAAATTTTTCAGAGTGTGACATGAAGACTGAATCAACATGGCTAAGAAAAGACTAGTAGGAAGCGGATAAGCCCTGATAAGAAATATACTTGTATATGGGATGATTAGTACTGTTAGGTATGAGAAAACGAGCAGGGCATCAACGAACACGGGCAGGATAAAGAGGAGAAACATCAGATGGTGCAATAACAGAAGAAGTAATAGGACGAGATAAAGGAGAGGGAGAATTAGCTGAATCCAGAGAAGATGTTGTCAAGGGGGTAAGAGGCTGTAGACGGCGACAGTAAACCTGGGAGGGATTATTGGTGATAACTAGAGGTAAGAAATCATTTGTGGAATCAAGAATAGGAATAGATCGAGGCAGAATAGAAACATCTTGCTCAACATGTTCCATCGGTGTATGTCCTGAAGTAGAAGAACCTATAAAAATGGAATAGTTTCCAGAAAAGTAACATCCAGAGAATGATATAAATGACGAGTGACTGGATCATAACATTTGTAACCTTTAGACATGGTGAGTACCCCCAAAACACATAGCGAACTGATTTATTATCAAGCTTTGTCTTGGTAGGACTCATATTTTGAACAAAACAAGTGCACCCCAAAACATGAGGTACAAGAGGAAAAAGAGTACTATAAGCTTTAAGGACATGGAGGGGAGCGATCCTAGCAAGAACACGACTTGGAGTGTGGTTAATAAGATATGTAGCAGTCATAACAGTCATGTGCCACAAATATTTAGGGACATTCATGCCACACAAGAAACAACGAACTACAGTCATGATGTGGTGATTTTTACGTTCCGCCGCACCATTCTGTTCTGGGGTGTAGGGATAGGTAAGTTGTTGAAGCATCCCATTTTTGTTAAGGGTAGCACTAAGCTCATCAGTGAGGTATTCACGGCCAATATCAGAACGTATCTTACGAACAACAATGTAAAATTGAGTTTTAATCGTTTGAAGAAAATTTATAAAGTGAGAAAACATTTCAGATTTTTTCTCATAAGATAAACCCAGGTGCAACGAGTGTAATCATCAATAAAAGTGACATAATATCGATGCTGAGATAAAGCAGTGACAGGCGAAGGGTCCCAAACATCAGAATGAATGAGATCAAGTGCACTATGTGCTCTATGCATATGGGGAATATAAGAGGTACGCATATGTTTAGACAATTCACATACCACATATTTAAAATTTACATCCTTGCAATCTTTATGCAAATGAGGAGATAACTAACACAAATACTGTAAATTTGCATGCCCAAGACGGACATGCCACAAATTGAGAGTTTTAATACTAAAAACATATGTATAAGAATTGGGTAAACCATAATGATCAAAAATAGGTAACACGGTAGCATACAATGTCATGCCCCATTCCTGATAACTGTAAAGCCAGTTATCCAAAGATGACACGTGGCACAGCATCAACTAAACTCAAACCACTACACGACAACTGAAATAACAATACCTCTAATCTGTTTATAATACTCATATGATACAGACTCTAAAATAAAAACAACTCTCTGGTCAACATGACCAATACAGCTCAAAACAACTCAAAAACTCAGCTCCATTACTACAACACAACTCTGAACAAAATAAAACAGACTCAAAGTGAGAGCTAAACAATCTCTCAAATAAAGAAATAAATAAAAGACACACCCTGCTACTACAACACTGACTCTCATCTGCTGGACTGGACTGTGGACTCTAGCTCCAAGTACCTAAAAAGAAAGGCACAAGCGTGCATCAGCGACGACGGCTGGTGAATACTTAAATGAAAAGAATAAAGAAAAGAAGCAAAAATAGCAAAGGATCACCATCTCTTTTAAAATCACACACGCACCCTTTCTCAATATCATTTCCTTTTTATGAAATATTCTTTTTCCCACTCACACAACACCATTTTACAACGTCCCACAGGTTTGTTGCAGCCGTTGCCAGTTCCAGAGTGGAAATGAGATCATGTCACCATGGATTTCGTGTCGGGTTTGCCGAGATCACAGGATAGGAAGGATGCCATTTGGGTAGTCGTTGACAGATTGACCAAATCTGACCATTTAGCCCAAGTTGGGGATGCTACTTATGCCTGCCCTTTGCGGATCTCGAGGTGGTATCTTTTTATTTCTCTCTTTTCCTTACATGTCCTATTTATTCTGTTTTGTGGTCAATGAGGACATTGTCCAGTTTAAGTTGGGGGATGAGGGTATTCACCGCATATTTATGTTTTTCAAAATTGGTTCAAATGTGAAAAGTTTTTTGATTGAATAACATATTAGAAAAAATAATTATAAAAAATTTATAATCCATGGATATCCATTCGGATACGGATATCCGCGGATACAGATATGGTTTTAAAATTTTATAATTGTTCGGTTTTCAGTTTGGTTACGGATATAATTCAGATTTTGGTTTTTGGATACAGATATCCATAATAACCGAACCGAACCGATCCGTTGCCATCCCTAGCCATCATTGAGGGCGGGGTTCGGTTCCTATTGATCCGTACCTTACCTAGATTCTTTCTGTGTTGGGCCTAACCATGGCCTATCTTGTTCATATAATTGAAGAATAAGAGAAATGATTTACTAAGAAGGAAAGTAAAGAAGAAAGAAAAGACTTTTCTTAAAAAGTTTTGAAAGAAAAGATAGTACTTTGATACAAAGAGTTTTGTCACTTACAGCTCATTTGTTCTGTTCTTATATATTCACCACGCTGTCGTGCTGACGTGTTTTTACACAATATAGGTGATCGCTGATAGAGTTGTTCACCTTCAGGCTGCAGAATTGAGTTTTGGAAGTTTCTATTTTACTTATGCAATATGTATGTCAGCAGTTCCAGTTTTTATGTATCAGATATTTGTTGCTTGAATTGTGAAAGACAAATACTATTGTGAATATTTATAATTGTTGTATTTAAATTATTCATTGATAGATTAATTTAGTTGATGTTTTAATTGAGAGATTAGATTAATTTGTATGATTAATCTAGTCACATTTCTTTAGTATGTCATGCTTAATTAATCACAAATTGTAGTATGACAATTTTGATTTAATGTTAAATTGATTAATGATTTAATTCGTTATCATTCTTCTAAATAAAATCTAAAGTGATAAGTGGATTCATTCCATTGGTTTAACTTATATCACATAGACCATAGAGAGGTGTCACTAGGGAGAGATTTTTTTTGGAAATGTGGACCTATGACCTTAGAAATGTACCACTGAGGTTTTCGGAAATTGTAACTCCGTAGTCTTAGAAAGGTACTACTTGGACCTTCGAAAAATTCCAGTTTGTAGTCTTAGAAAGGTGCTACCTCGAGGCTTTTTAAAGGATTAACCCGTGGCCTTTGCAAGATACCACTATAGGTTTCATAAAATGTAACTCGGTAGTCTTAGAAAGGTACTACTCGAACCTTTGAAAATGCCAACCTGTAGTCTTAGAAATGTGCTACCTCGGGGCTTTCGAAGGGTTTAACCTGTGGCCTTTGGAAGACACCACTGTAGGTTTGTTTTTGGAAATTTCGAATCTATAGTCTTAGAAAGATACTATCAGGATTCTTGGACACGTAAATCTGTAGTCTTAGAAAGGTACTACCATAAGTTTGTGAAACGTAACTCTGTATTCTTAGAGAGATACTACCGGGAATAATAAATTCAAACTTGTAGTCTTAGAAAGGTACTACCTTAGGTTTATAAAACGTAACTCTATAGTCGTAGAGAGATATTACCGAGAATAATAAATTCAAACTTGTAATCTTAGAAAGGTACTACCTTAGATTTTTGTTCTTGAAGTCATAAACTTGTAGTCTTAGATAGATACTAGCAATATTCCTGTGAACAATTGCATATATCAATAATCATAGAGAGATATTACCAACCTTTTGTGTTCACCGAGCTGTAGCTTTCGTTACCTGAATTTGAGTCATTCGATTATCAGAGTTTAATGATTTTCTTTCTTTTGTTTTGTAGGATGACTTCTCGGCATAGACCAGGGAAGTTGCCTACAGACGAGGCTGGACCTTCGAGACCTGCTGAGGAGGAGAGGGAGGAGTCTCCCATCGATATTGATGACATAGATTTGGGACATGATCCTGGTGACGTGGCTGCACCACGATGCGGATATGTCGAGACTTTTTCCCCAGATGATGTGGGGTCACTGTTGAGAGGGACGATGGTTCTTGAGGAGCTTCGAAGGACCAGCTTGCATGTTTCTGATACACCACTTCTGACACAACTTCGGTCCCATCTGTCCATGTATCTGAGGGCTTGGGTAGTTCCACCGGAGAGGCCTTTTCGGGGAGCGTGGTTCCAGGCGGTTGCCATCTGCAACCGGGTGTATCCAGTATATCGAGACTTTTTTGATCGAGTAGGTTTTTGGTGATTTCTTGGCCATTCCCCCATTTCGCTCGAAGCACACTGTAACGACCCGTCCCAGATTAATAGGAAAAATTATAATCCGGCTACGAATCGTCACATATTTAAAAACAGACAAGGGCTAATTGGCCTTTATTTTCAAAACACCATAAAAAATTTCTTTATTTTTAATAAAATTACGCAGCGGAATAGAAGAATAATAATGTAAAACTCCAACACAAACCAGTAACAAGTGTGACAGTCTAAACTAAAAAGAAATGACCCAGAACAAGGTCCCAAAATAAAAACTGAGAGTCTACTGCAAAAAGAAAACTAATAGTCTGAGTAACAAAGTCTCTCAATCCTCACCCTACAACTGGTAGAGGAAAAGAAGTACTAATATCTTCTACTGAGAAAAGACTCCTGCTGGAAAGAGTCTGAACAACTGGCAATTGAACCCACTACGCCTCCTTACCTAGATAAAATGTCACAACACAAAGCAGGCAACAATATCCAGGAGTGTCAGATTCACAAATCTCATAGCAAAAGAGATTAACATGCTACAACAATAAAACAAGTAACGTAGGGGTTGTGCCTCTCCCCTCATGTAGTCCAAAACAATAAGTACAACGAAGGGGCTGTGTCTCTCCCCTAAAGTAGTCCTCAACAATAATTACTTATGTTAAATGTGTAGGAATGCAATGAAATGCATCATTGAGATTTTGGAAGCTTCCTCCTCCTCATCATCATCAAATACTATGGTGGCCACTCCACTAGTATAGGGCGAAATAAACAAGCCCAAGTATTCCATAAATGGCAGACCCATCAATTGAGACAACATTGCCAAGCATCTACTGTTTCTCAATGTCGTAGCCGGAATACTGTATCCTATCAATGGCAGACACAGCCAGTTGAGACAACATTGCCAAGAATCTACTGTTTCTCAACGCCGCAGCCATGATACAAAAACAAACACTATCCCCACGAAATGGCATCTACCGTCTTAAGGCTGCATTGCTAAGCATCTACTGCCCCCTAAGCCCGTTGCCGGGGATTCCACCAATCGTCACCATAAGGTGATATAGGATTATGCATGGATGCACAACCACACAGAAAAACAGCAATCCATGCAATGAATTATGCGTGCACATTTAAAAGTTAACACGTAGTAGCATCTTTACATCAACATCCTTGAATAAGTGCGAAGCATGCGAATATATATCAATTGAAGCAACAATCATAATGAATCTAATCATCGAATTCAGCCATCAAGTATTCATGTATCTTTAATTACACCAACCAACATTAAACATGTCAACATGTATTGGCAACTAAACATTTGCTCAACCATTCTTTCCAACTAAAGAAGTATGTGAGTGTACATTAAATAGAAGCGTCAATTACCATACTTCTAAAACACATAATTTTCAGCCAACATGTGAAGCTATCAAATAGGTACGTCAAACACTTCAAAATTCTATTAACGTCTAGAGCATACAATCATGCATCATTAAGCCAAAATATAATCAATCAGTCATTATTAACTAACATGTAGCAAGTAAATCTACGATTCTATAAAATAATGAAATCTACACACTCACCACAAGTAAGCGAGCGTAGCAAACAAATCTAACGGTTTGCCCTAGAACACTCCGACTGGTCTCCTGTACACATATACGAGGATATAAGACTTCCTCCTTAACAATTATCCTTTGATAATTTATTAAAATAATTCACACTGATTATTTAGTCTCTGCCACCTCTGGAATATGTTTAAAATATGTTTATCATTATTCTAAAAATGATAATTTCCCAAAAATTCCTCTTTTTCTCAAAATTTCCAAAACCGGTAGGGAAACCGGTACAGACCCGGTATACCACACGGCATGCCGGTTAGTACAAATTTCTGATTTTATGCCAAGGCCAAACCCACTCCCATTTTTCACCAAACCCGGTATGATAACCGGTACCAAAACCGGTGTACCGCCCTGCATGCCGGCCGGCATGCCGGTTAGTACAAAAATTCGATTTTTAGGAAACCCAAATTCAGTGTTAAATTTTCTTAAGGCCGGCACGAGACCGGCATGCCACCCGGTATACCGGCCGGTATACCGGTGTACATACCGGTCAGTGCAGAATCGAGTAGATCCAAAAAAATTGCTTAATCCACATTCGGTTTTCTTAATTAAACTCGCATAAACTCAATCTTTTGAGACTCAAATCACCAAATTGACCACCCTAGACTGTAGTATAGCATCCCCCTTCAATCATACTCAAGTTGTGGCTTTAAAAACAAGGTAAAAATCATAAAAATCAAAGTTTTTCAAAAGGGGGATCTATAAACAGTCCCTAATCGTGATTAGTGAAAAATCACTAATCT
>NMUG010012736.1:0-10289 GCA_002855965.1 Monotropa hypopitys
TGTGCATATTAGTACCCATCCGGGTTTAGGATGTTCTTGCCATACTCGCGTTACGATTGTTGCGTGTGTGATGCCCGTTGTGACCTTTCTCAAAAAGAAAATGATTGATTAATAATTGAAACCCACCTCAATCTCCAAATTATTCCAAAGTTAAACAAGAATCAAATCCATAACAATGTTCTTGGTGATTGCAGGGTTGGGTGGTAGTGTGGCATTGAGATTGTTGGTGATATGGTTCTTTGGGGTTCTCTTGATGAGTTTGGAGGATGCCTCACTCTGGCGACTACGTTGGTTTTATTGGGTTGTACTTCATCATTGGTTGATCATCGGAGTCTCGTGTAGTCTTCACTATTGGTTGCATGCTTGTGTTTGGGTTACATTGAGGTCATGTTACACTTCACTTGAGTTGGATTTCCTTTCCTTCCTTTGTTTTTGTTTGTGTATGGACACTTAGACACGCACTCGCAGGTGCATGCTTGGTAGTAGTCAGGGGTTTTCCTACTGAGCTATGGTTCGCTCAGACTCTCCTTTTTCTCATTTTCTAGGATTTGTTTGCAGGGTTTGGAGTAGTTGTGGACTTGGAGCTTGGCTTGCTGCTGGATCCTTGGGAGCTTGCCATCTTAGTCTACGTTGTACTTCTTTTCTTTGTACCTTTATTTCAGCTGTAGTAGCCAGTTGTGTATTTATTCTTCCACACTCTGTATTTCTTTTGTAGTCTCTTTCTGTATCATATGATGTGTAATGGTTAATGAACTTATTGTATCTAGATAACGATGGTTAACTCCCCTGTTTATCTTTTATTGTTATGACAAAAAAATGATTGAAATAGCTTTTAATAATTATGGGGTGTTACATACACCCTTTTGTGCTTCTGTTTTTGGTAATAGAATATCATCATAATGCTAATCATATTTTTCAAAGTAATATGAATGTTTTTAGAGAATATGATCTTATCAATAAAACTTTTAGTATTACTTTTGATAATGCTTCTGCTAATAATAGTGCTATTGACATGTTTAGACGTAACTTGCCTACTCCTCATGCTGGTTAATTTTTTCATATGCAATGTGTATGCCAGATTTTTAATTTAGTTGTGCAAGATGGCTTGAAACAGATAGCCCAAAATATAGGAAAGATTAGAAATGCTATTCTATTTATTGCTACTTCTACAGATAGACAACAAGAAGTTAATGAATTGTGTAAAAGTTACAACATGAAACCTAGAAGATTTAAAGTTGATGTTAAAACTCAATAGAACTCCACTTTTCTTATGCTAAAATCATGCATGAATTATGGTGATATAAATACTACTTTCGTTAATCTCAGTTGTGATAGTTGTAGTTTAACTCAAGATGATTGGAAAAATACTTTTGAATTTGTAGAATTTTTTAAGCTTTTTACGTTGCTACTAAAGCTTGTTCGGATGTGCGTTATCCTACGTCTTCTATTGTCCTTAATCATTTGTATAATATTAGTCATAATTTTGCTAAATATAAACAAATTGAAAGAATTGAAAATATTTGTAACGTTATGGAAGAAAAATTTAAGAAATATTTTGAAATCATGCCATCCGTATTTATTTTAGCATATTTAATGGATCCAAGAATTAAGTTAGATGGTGTAGTAATGCTTTTAAATGTAATTGTTGAAAATTTATTTATTGAACTTCCTTCATATGCAGATGTGAATAAAATGTTTAATACTATTTATTCTTCATATGAGTCTAAATATGCAAATAATGTGAGTACTCTTCCTGAGTCGGTTTCTTCAATTAGTGTTAGTAATGATCCATCTTGGGCTATTCTTGCAAAAAAAAGATAAAACATGTGTAAATTCTTCACGTAGTGATCTTTTTCAATATTTAATAATTGATTATTGTTTTGAGAATGACTTGCAGGAATTTAACATCTTAACATGGTGGAAAACAAATGAAACAACTTATCCCGTCTTTTCTATTATGGCACATGATCTACTAACACCTCTAGCGTCTGTAGTTGCATCAGAGACTGTTTTTAGTGCAAGAAAGTGAGTTTTAGACAAGAGAAGTACACTAAATGAAGAAATTTTGGATTGTCTCATGTGTCTAAAGGATTGGGAAGATGCGCGTGTTGGACTTCAAAACTCAACAGATAATGATTAGATAGAGTATTTTGCAGATTTAGACAAGGATATTGAGTAGCACTTTATTTTCTTCTAATCCTAGCACAATTTTGGTGAATTTCATAAGTTGATAACTTATAATATTGTATTTGTATTAGAAATGATTTTTATAATTTTTAATATGTGGCATTTTACTTGGCATATAATACCGAAATGATAACTTGTCATATTTGTATGAGAAATGTCAACATTCATTGTTTGGATAAATTCTTATTAAAGTTACTTCTTGTTTTCTAAATGTGATTGCAAAGAATCTTCTAAAATGTAAGATTCCATCTTTTTTGGAACATAAAAAATGAAGAGAGATGATAATTGAGTACTATAATTATATGTCATTTGTTGGCACGAACACGGGCACAACATGACAAAGGCACAAGCACGGTACAACACGGCACAACATGACACGGAGTATGACAGGCCAATGGTCCAGACCAGGCCTATATTGAATCTAATTGGGCACGACACAGCATGACACGAGGCACGTTAGGCATGTTTGACAACTATATTTGAGACCACAAACAAGTGACATATTTTTGCCAAAAATTTAGTCATTTTGATACGGTTAACCTCGTAACCGAATGAAACATATGTATTCAAAGTGAGTTTCGAAACAACCATTTTAGCAAAGCAATGTTTTGAAACCCGGACCCATCGACGAACTGGTTGAGGCACTAGGCGGACGGGTCACCGGTTGAACTATTATCGAACCGTCATCGAACCGTAATGTCATAATGACATCATAAATGTTTTTTATTTAATTTTTTAAAAATTAATCAATGGGGTTTACCGGTTCGATCGTGGTTTTAACGATTTTTGTGCAGTTTTGGGTGGTTCGACCGGTTCAACACCGATTTTCATTTTTAGAACGGTTTTACAAAAATAGAGAGTTTTTTGTTGGATTGAACTCGTTTAAGGACCGGTTCCCGGTTCAATTGGTTGGATCGGTCGATCTGGTCTGGTTTTCTAAACACTACGTGATATGTTTGTTGAAAAAAATATTGGAAGAACCAATATTTTAAGGAATTTTTTCGTCATCAATTAAAATGGGTATAAGTGGGTTCGTATACTTATAAGTAATGAATTTAATCCATAAAAATAATGATGAAAATCCATTAAATAATGAATTAGTAATTGTCATTCAAAGTGAGACATTTTCAATGGTGGGAGAGTATTTTAACTCGTCCCATGTTAAAAAATGTTATTTATTGAAGTAAATATATTTATTATATTGTGTGACTAATGGTCACAATAAAACCTAAAGGAAAAGTAAAATGAAATATGTTTTGAATATTTTATCACATGTGCACGCACACGCCGCAACCACCACCTCCCTAGCCAGCCGATCGCATGTGCCCGTGTCTGAGCCTATGCCCGCATCCAGTTTCGTGCCTCATGGGTTTGGGGAATATGCCCCATGACACAACCTAGTCTTTTTATTGGAAATTCAATTGGACCAATGGGGCAATTGGATTTGTGATTGGACTTTAATAATTAACTTTGGGATTGGGCCCAGACTAAACCGGCCCAACCTGCACTGGCACAATCCTTTGACAATTCATTACACGACTTGCTTATTCAGGAGTTACAAAATATAATTCATGTTCATTACAGACTTTAATACAATTTAATATAGAAATTGAATTCGTATTAAGTATATAGGTTCCCCCTCATATGTATAGATTGGCACCATGGCTCTATCAAAAAACCACCAGAAAAGCTTCCCCCCTATAGTCCAGTTTCCTTTCGAGAGAGTTAAAAAATATAGTTGGTTTGCCGGACAGTATTGTTGTGCTATATATCTAGATAACCAATTTTACCCTGGTTGTCGACGACCAATAACAGCCTAAAATATCTTCGATGAGACAACCTATTTTGGATTAAGGAAATCATAATTCACGGAACTTAGGTTAACAATTTTTCACACTGGTTTTCTTTACATTTCTTGTTCTTCATTTTTTGTATCTTAAGGGGGCATTTGCTAACATTTATATTTTTTGTTTATTAACAATTAAAAACAGAACCATGTTTTTTAAATGTAAACAAAAAATGAAAACGTGTTTGATAATATGTTTTCTAAAAATAGTAAAAACAAAAACAACATAAAACATGTGGTAATATTATTTTTTTTATCATCATTTTTATTTTATTAGAATAAACACCAATAAACCAATAACATATACACACACACACCAGAATGCACGCCCACACAGACATGCACATATACCAAGACACATATCAGCATGCACACACCCCAAAACACATATACACACACCCCTCAAAACACACACATCAATGCGCGCACACACATACATATACACATATACATACCCCAAGACACACACGCATGCACACATATACATAGACACCCCAAAACACACATACACAGGGGCGGACCAGTGTAGGGGGGGGAGGTGTCATTTGACACCCCCGATTTTTACCAAAAAATTAAAAAAAAATATTTTAGGGTTTTCCCTAATTCCCATCCCAGCCCCCAGTCCCGACTCCCTCTATCCCTACCCTTCCCTCTGTATCTCTGGCGTACATCCCTCTCCCGCACAATCCCCCGACGCCCACCCCCATCTCTCTCTCGCGCACGCTACGCCACACCACCTCTCTCTCTCTCTCGCCCCGTCCTCCCTCACTTCGACTATTCACTACCTCAGTAATCGGAAGTCATGCTCTCATCCCAAGCTAAATTCGATGATATATAGCTCTTTCTAATCCATTGATTCGTGGAATTTCTGGTAAATTCTCTCATCCAAAGTCCTAATTTTTTTTTGTTTGTGTGTGTGGGGTGGGGGTCCGATTTCATATGGATCAAATCAATCACTGCGTTCCCTGTTTGGCGTGTTATGGGGTCTGAGCCGTGTTTCCTTGTATAGTGATTTGATTTGTTGACGTATGGCTAAAATTGAAGTTAATTTCTAGTTCTTGCTAAAATTGAAGTTAATCAAGGGGTCACTGAACTAACTCTTCGTTCTCTTAAAATAATAGTGTGAAGTCTTATACATAAATTGGAATATGTTGGTGAAAAAAACTCCAGCTCAATTGTAATTTGCCAGTAGCGGATTTCACTGTTAATTTTCTTCACTGTACCTACACTGTTAATTTTATACCAATTTTCTTCATTTTGATTAGTTATTTTTTTCTATGACTGTAGGTACATCAAGAATGTTGAAATCGTATTTCCGGATTCATTTGAGAATTGATTATGAATTACATATTTCTGATTTTATTTATTATTGATAATATATATATATATATGCATTTTATATCTAATTTGTAGATGAAGAAGACAAAATCTATTGCTTCATATTTCAAATCAACGAATGTCAAAAATTCAGAACCAGAGTCATTATTGCCGGATTCTAATGTTGAGACCCCAACTAGTCATTCTGCGTTGTGTGAGTGGATGGTGAAGAATAGAAGATCAACAACCTACCACTTAGTTTTTCGGGTTATCACATTGGTACTTTTTTTTTTGGCATGACAGAAATGTTAAACAAAACAGAGAACAACAATACAAGTAGTAGTAATAGGAGAAAGAAAAACTAGGGGGAAGATTATCAAAACTAGACTCCGGAGCAAAATGGAAGACGAGTTTTTCTCTAACACTTCACTGATATATATTGAGAGGGAAATTTCTTCGAAAATTGATCTTGATTGTATCTTAGACGATTTTCGCAATTTGAAAGTTCCATTTTAATGTTTGAATGACTACAAACTGTTTTTGTTTTATGCTATTCAATGAATGCAATTTTGATGTAGCTTTTTTGGGTTATTAATTTATTATTTTTTATTAATTGTTTATTTTTTTATTGCGACACCCCCGATATGAATTCTTGGGTCCGCCCCTGCACATACATACCGCTCAAAACACACACACACCTCAAATCACACACACATACACATACATACACACGTACATGTGCATGTGTGTTTTAGTGTATGTGTGTGCGTGCATGTGCGTCGATGTGTGTTGGTTTGTGTGTATGTTGATGTGTGTGCTGATATGTATATGTATGTGTATGTTGATTGTGTATATGCATGTATATGTGTGTCTTGGTGTGTGCATGTGTGTATGCGTGTGTGTTGATATATATGTGTGTATGTGTGTTGATGTATGTGTCTGTTGATGTCGGAGTGACCTTGGTTGTACTTTAGCATCATGGTATCTGGCCATTCGTTGTTGATAAATTACATTTTTTGCAACTGCCATATCTCTCTTTTCTTCCAACAGATCGAGACCAGTCCTCAGATCTTCCTTGTTTTCGACATGATCCAGCGATGCCGTCCTATAGTTAAGAAGCTCCACTTTAATCGGGACGACGACTTCGGCTCCAAAGGACAGAGCATAGGGGGATTCCCCTGTTGACGTTATCACCATGGTATGAAGTGCCCACAACATAGTGTGCAATTCCTCCAACCAATCTCCCTTTGCATTCGTCAGTCTCCTCTTCAGCCCCTTCTTGATTTCTCTGTTAGTGACCTTGGCTTGCCCATTGACTCTAGGGTAAGCTTTCGACGTGTAGTGTACATCGATTGCCTTGGCGCTGCAGAATTCTCTGAAATCCGTATTGTCAAACTATTTTCCCAAGTCGACCACTAGCACGCGTGGGCATGCCGAACCTGCATATAATGTTCTGCCATAGGAAGGAGACGGTGACCTGTGCAGTGATGGTGGATAATGCCTTAGACTCTACCCACTTGGTGAAGTAGTCGATGGCCACTATCGCATACTGCAGTTGATTTCTCCCTTTCGGCAATGGCCCGATAAAATCCATCCCCCATTGTGCAAAGGGCCAGGGACCCCTCATTGGGCTCATCTGTGTAGGCAACCTGTGAGAAATGTTGGCGAATCTTTGACATGGGTCACATTTTCGCACCATCTGGTTGCAATCCTTCTGCATTGTCGGCCAGTAATACCCCAGCCTTACTATTTTGTACGCCAGGGCCCTTCCTCCTTGATGAGTTCTACAAATACCCTCGTAGACCTCCTCCATAATCCTGAATACTTCCCCCATCATCACGCATCGCAGATACGGCAGCGAAAAGCTTCTCCAATAAAGGACATTGCCCATAAGAGCGTATTTGGCCGCTCTGATTCTGAGCTTCCTTGATTCTCCCCTGTATCTTGGTGTCTCACTCACTTTGATATAAGAAATGGTAGGGGCACCCATGAATTAGAGTATTCGATTTCTAGCACCACTGGGCTACACACTTCAATGCTCGGCCCATTCAGCTCTAGCATCAATATTCCTTCTAGGACCAATTCCCCTACAGAGGTGGCGATTTTTGACAGATCATCTGCCTCTTGATTTTTAGATCTTGATATTTGTGAGATGGTAAACTTGATGAAAGTGCTCGTGAGCCTCTTGACCACTTCCAGGTACCTTCCCATAGCCTCTTCTTTTGCCTCAAATTCTCTGTTGACTTGCCCAACTACCAGTTGTGAGTCGCTGACCACAACCAGGTGTTTTACTCCGACGACTTGCGCGATCTACAGTCCGACCATAAGCGCTTCATACTCGGCTTGGTTGTTGGTGGCTTTAAAGTTGAACTTTAGCGCATACTTTAGCTTTTGTCCTTCTGGCGTTGTGAGCACTAGGCTTGCCCCGTTGACACTCTTGGTGACAGATCCATCAACACTAAGGTGCCAGACTTGCTTCTCTTCTTTTTCAATTTCAGGGTCATGAGCAGCGTATTCCACCACAAAATTAGCGACCGCCTGCCCTTTTACCGCAGTCCTGGGCCTGTAATCTATGTCAAATTCTTCTAGCTCCAATGACCACTGGATCAGCCTGCCCGAGGTATCGGGGTTGAATAAGGATTTCCTTAACGGCATGTTCATCAGAACGTGGGATTGGAAGTAGGGCCTTAATCTCCTCGCCGCGGTGACAATGGCGAATGCCATCTTCTCGATCTTTGGATATCTTGTTTTTGCTACTTTCAATGCCTTGCTGGTGTAGTACACAAGATATTGGACTCCTCTTGTCTCTCGGACCAAAATCAAGCTGAAGACGTGAGCCGAAATAGCAACATAAAGGAAGAGCTCCTCTTCGTTCTTTGCTGGGCTCAAGACAGGTGGATTACGAAGGTAGTGTTTCAGCTGGGTGAAGGCCTGCTCGCTCTCTTGCGTCCATTCGAAAGTCTTCTTTAAGATTCCAAAGAAGGGATGACATTTATCTGTAGCTCTTGATACGAAACGGTTCAAAGCTACTACACACCCCGTCAATCCTTGGACCTCCTTGATAATTGTCGTGGACCTCATCTCGATCACTGCCTTGATCTTCTCCGGGTTGGCTTCTATCCCTCGGTGTGACACCATAAAACTGAGAAATTTCCCTGACGCTACTTCAAATGCGTACTTCGTCGTGTTTAACTTCATCTTGTACTTTATTAACACTTCGAATGCTCTGGCCAAGTCGTCAACATGGTCAGATCTTTTTCTACTTTTGACGAGAATGTCGTCCACATACACCTCGACACTTGCACCTATCAGGTGTCTGAACATCTTGTTGACAAGTCTCTGGTAGGTAGCGTTCACATATTTTAACCCAAAGGGCATCACCTTGTAGCAATAGAGTCCTCTGTCGGTGACAAAGGCGGTTTTCTCCTAGTCATCTTCATCCATCCTGATCTGGTTATAGCCTGAAAAAGCATCCATGAAACTCAGCAGTTCGAACCCTGATGTAGAGTCGACAAGCTGATCCATTCTTGGTAAAGGAAAGTTGTCCTTCAGACAGGCCTTGTTCAGATCCTTATAATCCATGCACATTCTCCACTTGCCTGATGACTTCTTTACCATGACCATATTAAAAATCCACTCTAGGTATTGAGCTTCCCTGATTGACCTTGCTTGCAACAGCTTGGCCACTTCATCGGCGGATGCCTGATTCCTTTCGGGTGCGAACACCCTCTTCCTCTGCTTGACCGGAATACACTCCAGATTGACATTCAGTCGGTGGGTCGTTATTCTGGGGTCTATGTCGAGAATGTCTTCATGGCTCTATGCGAACACATCTCTGCTTTCCTTCAAATAACCGACAATACGGTCTCTTTCCTCCGTGCTCAACTTGGTTCTGAGCTGAACTGATTGCCCGGGATGATCTGGACACAACTCCATGAGGGTTAGCTGCTCAACCGGCTCCCTTGGCATAAGCTTTTCTTCGTCCCTGACGTCCAGTCCTTCCACAGCCATGGCCTCATAATGGTATTTGACTGAAAAGTTATAACATTCCCGAGCTGCTTTTTGATCTCCTTTAACCTCTCCCACCCCCTCAGGAGTAGGAAATTTTACCTTCAAGTGGTAGGTCGAAATTACTGCTTTAACCTTATTGAGAAGTACTATTCCCACGATATCGTTGTAAGCCGAGGGGGCATCCACGATTAAGAAATCAATCATATGAGTAACCTGCTTCCCTTCTTCACCCAACGTCACAAGCAAGGCTATCTGACCCTTTGGATAGACCGTATCTCCAGCAAATCCCACCAGTGGTGACACCATTGGCCGCAAACGATCTCTCCCCAGCCTGAGCTGGTCAAATGCATGCAGAAATAGAATATCTGCCGGGCTACCGCTATCGACCAAGATTCTTCTCGTCTTGTAGTTGGCCATAGTCATCGAGACCACCAGGGGGTCATCGTGGGGATAAATCGTCCCCTTCTCATCTTCCTCTAAAAAGGCGATAGGTGGATCCTCCCTTCTTGTACACTTCGGTTGCCTCGCCACGGTACAGATCTCTATGGGATCTTCAGCCCTCAGTCTCCAAAGATGCACCTTCCGGGCCGAGCTGGATTGTCCTCCTCCAGCTGATCCTCCGTGCACCACTCTTATTTTACCGATTGGATCATTGTTCTCCAGAACCCTACCGCACTCTTCACGTCTTTGTCTGTCGTGCTGATCTCTAGGCGCAGCCTTCTGCACAAACCTTTGTAATCTTCCCTCCTGGATGAGCTCTTCAATCTGGCCCTTAAGATCAATGCAGTCATTAGTGTAGTGCCCATGGTCACGGTGAAAGCAATAATACTTATCCTTCGGCCTTTTATCCGGGTTACTCTTTAGCCGAGCTGGCCACCTCAGGTCGGGATCACTCCTGAGGTCATCCATAATCTGTTCGGCGGAAGCA
>NMUG010012737.1:0-10284 GCA_002855965.1 Monotropa hypopitys
ATAAGACCTGCCTAAAGACGCCAGGGAAGGGAAGGCGTAAACCGGCTTCCAAAGCGTCCTAATAGATGCATATTTTGTTGTGAGAGTAGTCGAAGGCCCTCTCGTCCGGGTTATGAGCCCTAAGGTGAACAGTGTTAGGGATTTGGAACCTACTGTGTATGACCGACAAGTCGGCAGGTTCTATCACGGAAGCGTGAACGGAGACTGAACAATGGAATTTAGGTTTAGGATAGGGTTGACTTTGGGGAGTCAGTTCCCCCTCAGCCTGTTCAAATATGTCAAGTGACATAACATGGGCTTCAGATGCCCTCACTACCAAAGCCCTAGTCCCTCGTCCCATTAAGACTTCTATATTTTTTTTGTCTCATCTCCTACCAGTTCAAGGTCAATGATGGGTGCAGTATGTGAGGAGCCGGGTGCAGTCATGGCGAAAAATTTGAAAGCCAAAAGAGCGAGAGACACGAATGGACTTACCTAATGAAAAGGACATGGAATTCTTAAAACAATTCTTAAGAAGAAGCCCGAACAATGCTGGTGAACTTAGAAAAAACAAGTGACCCTCTACGTAAATGAAGAGGTAAGGTTAGGGGGTCTTTAGATCCGAATCATCCTTCTAATCGTCACCATTAATGACCCATCAAGATTTTCAATCTGATGATCCATAGGGCCGCCACGTGGCCACGATGTGACCCCCATTATGGCCATTTAATGATCTGTGCACATATTTCGAGAACGACAGTTACACTACGATGCTGAGAACTTTGTCCCCATTAGAATGAGCTCCTCTCATCCCAGGTAGACAAGGGAGTAGTTGATACAGCTTACTAAGTCTGAACTTGGCTCCTTGCGGAGCCTGTGCTAAGCAGAGCTGGATATGTCTCGCTATGGTATAAAGTGATCCCGGTTAGCGCTCGGGAGCAAGTGAGCTCAGATTATGGCAGAGCTTAGTAATAGCAAGAGCTCAACAATTGGGACAGTTCAGCTCCCCTTGGGAGCTCATCACCAAGGAGAGCCCAGCCCAGATCAACATCAGGACGACAGAGGTCACCGACAAAGTCGATTTTCAGTGGACGTCCATAGATGTGATCTTATAAAATAGCTAAGAGCGGCCTAGTGTTGCTCCCGCCTATTTCTTATTCAAAATGGGAACCCAACGGGGTCGAACGCAATCCCATCGTCTACGCCCCTAATCGTGGAAGCATGCGAGAGGTATAAGGAAACATTGTTACAACTACGGGAACTTACCAAAAATAGAGAAGAGATATATAACTCCTATAACGGGCGTGAACAAAGGTACGAAATATTTTCTAATTCTTGAATCTTTTTTTTTCTTTCTTCTGGAGAAACTGAATTATTAACTTAAGCATCAAATGATACTTGGCCGACACCCCACCGATGTGAAGATTATGAAGTATTATTTTACAATCGTGTCTCTAGGCCAATGTCACTATTTATTTAGGCAGATTAACTCGTTGCGAATACTCTCTTTTTAATTCTACACCATGTATGACATGATTTTTTTGTTTCTCAATAGAACTAGCATTTTTTATAGGTGCTTTTTTGGGCTAAGGAATCCTATTGAGTTGACACTGATTTGTGACGACAGAATAGAAAGTGCAACATAATACATAAGGGTAGGGTGAAAATTCATGTGTTAGTAGTACCTTCGGCACTTTGGAGTGCCTTCGACACTCATGATGAGTGACGATATTCGATCCGTGTTTTCGGTATAGAAAATTTTATAAAAAACAAAAAAAATCAAAATTGAGTAAAACAATTCAAATATATCTACTCATTTAAATTCAATTACAATAATCAAATATTTATGTAATTAAAGAAAAAAATAGAATCAAAATAGTTTTTGCTCCGCAACTTTAGGCACATAGGGGAGATTTTTATTTTTAATCCTACACCCAGTGTATGACTAGGCGTGTGAGTCGTGGTTTCAAAAAATATTTTTTGGTAGCACCCTCTGCTTTGTTATTCGTCCACTCATCCCTTTCTCCTCTTGTTGTGTAGCGAAAAACCTAATGATTAAGAAATTAGAAGAAAACAAGAATTTTTTGGCATACACGTAAGCAGTAGGACTCCGACCGGTGGGAGTCTTTGCATTTGGTAAAGAAATAACACTGATGGCAGAGACTTTTACCGGTCGGAGGGAGTCTCTGCATTTGGTAAAGAAATCACACTGATGATAGAGACTCTTACCCGTCGGAGTCCTATTTGGATATGCGTACGCAAAAAATTACTTACGCATAGCATTTTCGAAGTCCCACCACCACTCCATTCATTAAGTTTTGGTGAGGCTGACATATCATTTGTCCTTTCATTGAAGGTATATTAATTTAATGTCGCTGTTATAATCAAGATTTGAAAAAAAAATTCCTCCCTTCAGTTTCAACTCTGGAAAAAAATAAAAAATACCAATCGATTTTTTCACACGAAAATAGAACTGCATAGGATTTGCAAAATATTTTTAGAAACTGTATTTCAAAAACTAAAAAAGCAAATTAAAAAAAAGATTGCTTTAAAAAAATAAAAATATGATAGAAAGACTAAAGAAAAGTTCATTATATATATTTGTTTGGACCACGATTGGGTCAACCAATTTATTTTTTATTCGGTCGAATATATTATGATTGAGTCCATATTAAAGGACTTTTTGAAAAGAGCAATGCTAGGGATAAAGACAGAAGACACAGAACCAGCCACAGATGGCTACGTGGCTGGTTCTGATTGGTCACTATTTTTTTACAGTTTTAACAGTGACCAATCAGAACCAGCCACGTAGCCATCCGTGGCTGGTTCTGTGCCTTCTGTCTGTGTCCAAAGCATTTTCCTTTTGAAAATAATATCTGAATTCGGTTTCTTAGACCTGGTTACCAAAAAATAATGATGATAGATGTTTCTTGCGGTATTTACCCATTTGATATGATAGATGTTTTAGAGCAACTCCAATGCAAAATATAAAATGACTATAGCCATTGTTATAATTTGGCATAAAAAGTGATTTTTAGTGCTAAAATAGAACTCAGTCTCCAATGGTTGGTTATATATTTTAGAACAAAATAATTTCCGAAGATTCAAAAAAATGATTCAATTCGTTCACTAATTTTAAAATAAATTTTTTAGTTAGTGTCGTGTCCGGATCTAGGCTTTGAGGGACCGGACTTGTTGCTATGCGATGGATTCACCCTTAGGCCCTAAGGGCCCTCCGGCGCCCCGACCCGTTGGAATCATGAACCTTCGGCGAATACCAAACGGCGCAAACACCACATACATCCCCAAAAGAAGCATCCCGGAGCTCGTCGGCCGAACGGACGCTGACCTCTAGCTACCACACTAATCAGCAGAGTATTAGCATTACCTACGCGGCAAGGCCACAGCTCTTGGCCGACCGGCTCTCTAGCAGAGGGTCCCTCCTCCGACAGTGCCCTAGTACGGGGCGCCTCAAACATCTACTCGTGGGTTCCTTGTCCGTACGACCGACCCACCAAAGGCACCGACCTATTTGGCTCAACACGTGCATCATTCGGTCCCAGAGTCGCACGAGAGAGCCCACGACGCGCGGTCCACGTGCCAATCTTGAGCCCCAAACCAACCTTTCCCTATAAATACCCCTTATGGGGTACTGTTCACTAGATCTGATCCCCGACAGCTACCGTCCAGTCTCAATTTGCTTCCTTCTGTATTTTCCACTAAAGCAAGAGACTAACTTAAGCATCGGAGGCCCCGTTGGTCACGACCGACCGGCGGGCACTGACCTTTGTTTTACAGGAACCAAGCAGGAGGATCCAGTTTACTCTTTGTAGGGACCACACAAGCGTCCAGATCAGTGACCGACGACCAACAACCGAAGGGCCATCCATCGGAGGAGTTTTAGCTGAAAACAAGCCACCACAATTGGTGTTCACAGTGGGACAGTCAAATCCCATCCTTGGTGGTAGCTTAACTCTTGTCCCCCAATTGAGACTCCTCCAAACCTCACTCCATGGGAGAGGTAAATACCATGCCGAAAAACCAAGACGCCTCTCTGCCCCTCATTCCCCCTCAGCCGCCTCAGTACACCTCCCTGCGATTTTTTGCCTCTCCCTCTGGACTGACACCGGAGCTCGGTTCGGCCTATGCAGCGGCCATAGATCGGATACTCAAGGAGAAGGATGCAGAAATCACCTACCTAAAAGATCAGGTAGCCAGAGTTGCTGTTGCAGCGGATTCGGCCTCCCGCTCATCGGAACGAAGGTCGAACAGACACCATTCGAGGGAAGACCGAGAGCGCAAGGGGAAGAGGGTGGCCGGGAGTCAGGAAGGTCGGACGGACGGCACCCCAGACGCCGCGAATCCCCCCCAGCGGATATTCCTTAGGGACACCCTCTGTCCCTCTATACATGTTTGAAGGAGGGGAATTTGTCGAGGTCCGCCCACGCGACCTCCGTGACCTGCTGCCAGTGCCGGAGAAGACTCACCACCATCACAGGGAGGAGGAAAGGCACTGTCGATGCTCTTTGGCCATAGACAACGACGAAAGGGAGCATCGGTGTCACCAGAGAGACAAACAGGCCGACCGCCCCATCGGACATGCCTATCATGCTGTTGATGATCACCTAGAGCAGCTCAATCTCTCCCCGTTCTCTCAGACTATTGATTCGGCCACCCTCCCTTCTGGGACCAGCCTACCAAAATTCCCAAGGTATGACCCAAAGACTGATGCTTACACCCACCTAATCTACTTCCGGCAAATCACGAAACTTTACTCCTCGAGTGATGCAGTCTTGTGCAAGGTCTTCCCCACAAGCCTTGGTACCTAGGGCTCACTCTGATTCAACAAGCTCCCACCTTAGTCCATCCATAGCTTTAGGGATTTGGAGCGGGCCTTCCTAGCTCGCTTCGTCACCAGCAGCAAAGAAAAGAAAGGGGTTGATTCCCTAATCAGCCTCAGAAAGTGTCCAGAAGAGACACTCCGGCAATATGCCGACCGTTACTGGGAGCTCTACAATGACATCCAAGACTGCGACTAGGGGATCGCCACCTCCTCCTTCAAGCTTAGCTTAGAATCTGAGAGTCCCATGCTCCGGGAGCTCATGCTCCATCCTACGGAGCACATGGACGATCTCATGCAGATGATAGACAAATTCTGCTAGCTGTTGGATCTCCTAGCCGAGCGTGCCTCCGTCTGACCCCCTCAAGCCAAGCCTGCCCCTGTCCAGCATAATCAGAGTCAGGTCAATATCATGAAGACGGGAGAGAGAAGAGTGCCAAAACCGGAGGACTACGTGGCGGAGACGACAATCTTCACAGAGCCTATCTACATCGTCCTCCGGCAGATCAGGGATGAGCCCTGATACAGGGAGACAAACCACAAGATCAGGGGGAATCATCCCAACGGAAAGGCCTTCTGTTCCTACCCTAGGGAGAAAGGCCACTACACAATAGCCTGCCTCCCCTTCAAAGCCTATATGGAGCACCTGGTCCGACATGGCCACCTTGACAAATGAATCGACCGACGTAGGGCTCCGGTAGCTCGTCCCAACGCTGTTCAGGCCGAGGAAAACATCCCCGTCATCTTCTGACCCGCTCCACGCCCTGACAAGCTTCTTGTCAGAATGGCCGACTGATTTGTCTAAACCCAATTTTGTGACTCTTCTCCTTCAGCAATTAATGAATTATATTTCTGCATATCTCTGTGTGCTTTGTGCCTTTCGTCTCTACCTTAGGTGTTTACGCTATGGCTCCGACAGGCGCAAGCTTCGAGCTTGGTTATAACCTGTCGTCCACCCCATGGCTCTGGATTTGATGTCCATCTATCTTTGAAGACCGACCATCTGGCTTGGCCGGGTCACTGCAATGAAGATCGTGACTCCAGCAGGCGCAAGCTTCGGGTTTGGTTATAACCTGTCGTCTACCCCATGGGTCTGGATTTGATGTCCATCCATCTTTGAAGACAGACCATCTGGCTTGGCCGGGTCACTGCAATGAAGATCGTGGCTCCGGCAGGCACAAGCTTCGGGCTTGGTTATAACCTGCCGTCCACCCAATGACTCTGGATTTGATGTCCATCCATCCCTATGGCTTCGGAAGGCGCAAGCTTCGGGCTTGGTCATAATCTGCCATCCATCCCGTGGCTTCAGTAGGCGCAGACTTCGGGCTTGCCCACCCCATGGCTCTGGATTTGATGTCTATCCATCCCTATGGCTCCGGTAGGCGCAAGCTTCGGGCTTGATTATAACATGTTGTCCATCCCATGGTTCTGGTTGGCGCAAGCTTCGGGCTTGGTTATAACCTGCCGTCCATCCTGTGGCTCCGGTTGGCGCAAGCTTCGGGCTTGGTTATAACCTGCCGTCCACCCCATAGCTCTAGATTTGATGTCCATCCATCCCTATGGCTCCGATAGGCGCAAGCTTTAGGCTTGGTCATAACCTACCGTCCACCCCATGGCTCTGGATTTGATGTCCATCCATCTCTGAAGATCGATCGTCTAGCTTGGCCGTGTCGCTGCAATAAAGATCGTGGCTCTGGCAGACGCAAGCTTCGGGGTTGGTTATAACATGCCGACCACCATATAGATCTAGAATACGACCCCTATCAAGACCAACCACCCTCACTATGGGGCTATCTTATATACATATTACATCAATCTGGACATCTCCCCCTCACTATAGGGCTATCTTATATATGTCTGGCATCAATTCGGACTTCTCCCCCTCACTACGGGGCTATCTTATATACATCCGGCATCAATCCAGACCTCTCCCCCTCACTATGGGTCTATCCTATATACGTCGGGCATCAATCTGGACCTCTCCCTTTCACTATGGGGCTATCTTATATACGCCCGACATCAATCTGGACCTCTCCCCCTCACTATGGGGCTATCTTATATACATCTGGCATCATTCCGGACCTTTTCCCCTCATTATGGGACCATCTGATATATATGCCCGGCGACCTCTAGAACATTAATACTGATGAAGCCATCGCTGTACGAATGGGCTCCTCATCCTCTAGCCCTACGGGATTCTATTAACTATCGAGGGATCCATCTTTATCAAGATTAAAACTCCGGTACCGCCGATCTAGTATCCTCCAGTCAACAAAAGAGGTAAACTTTGAAGAGATTAATATATTTACATTTTGTATGTTACAGACAACTAAAAGCATCACGACAAGTATTAAAGATGCTCTGTTGGGTGTACTTCCGGTGGATCAACAACAGACTCCCTCTCCAGAAGCTCCAAAGGAGGGACCTCACGCTCCGACACACTTATATTGGTCCGAAAGGATGAATCCTTAGGCACCCCTGCAACGTCAAGTGCCATGCCCCAAGCTTCCCTGAAGGCTAAGTTATACCCCAGTCTGAAGCCGACTTCATGAACCTCAGGGCATAACTCATATACCTGCCGGCAGTACTCTTCCTCGGTGTCTTTGACCCCCTCGGCATAAGCTTTAGAGTCCGCCTCAGCCACAACCTTCTTTAGCCTCTCTTCGATGACCCCTTCGGCCTACCGGACATTGATCGGCCCCCCGTCAAGTCTCTCTTTCCGCCGAGCTTGATCCTCCATCACCTCCTGAATCTGTCGGAGGAGGAGGTTCTTCTGGGCCTCCACTTCTCCAAAGCTAGCCTCCAGCTGATGAACTCGGCGATCTCAGATGTATGACTTCCGGAGTATTGACTAGGCGCATTTATACTGTCTGGCGAAACTTTGGCAAGCCTGCAATATTACGGTACACTATCAGAAAAGAATATACGGAGGATTTTGATGACAGTGGTATTGGTGAGATGAGTAACCCCTCTGTATCTGAAGGAAGTGACCTTTCCACTCCTGCCCCGCAAGAAAAGAGGTTTTCCAGAAAAGTAGCTAACTCGAAAGAGAAGTAAAGAATAGGGAGACTCCCTCCTACGACTTCCTTCTTCTTGTTGTCTCCTACTTATGGCTTTTCAAACTCTTTTCAGGATTTTCCTTCTTAATAGCTCTTTCCAAATGAGAAAAGTGCATTTTATATAGCTGCAAAAGACGACCTAGGAGGGGTAACTGGTAGCTTTATAAGGCATGTCCCGGCGTGGTCATAGATCTCCGCAACTCCGAAGGGTAAGGCCCTCATGTCCTCCGGCAGCTGCAGTTCCTGGAGAAGGGGGTGCTAGACTCTCGAATCAACATTCATACTGTCTGTTGTCAGGACAGGCACTCCATTATACTTTCGAAAGCCAGGAGCCCAAGGCTAGGGAGAGACCGGATTAGCCATAGGTGGGGGATGCTGCCGTGTGGTAGTATACCTAATAAACTCTGGAATCTCTTCATCATCGACAAGCTCTTCCGGCGGATCCGCCGAAGGAATGACCGCCGGCCTGACGGCGACTCCATCTGCCGAGACAACTTCCTGAGGTTGTTGGGGCATTAACTCTGCGGCGACCTCCACCTCTTGAAAATATTCGAAGACGGTCATCTTCCTCTGGACTGGGGCTTGCGTGCCAGGCTCCACCGTAACCTTCCTCTTTCCCCTAGCCTTCCGATCTTCTAAGAAACTCTGATACGTAGGCTCATACCCCAATAGAGTAGGAGCATCCCTACCGCCACACCTTAGCATGGCATCGATCCGGGCGACCAATGCCATCCCCCTCATGTACTTGGAGATCGATGACACATCTGCACAGAAGAAGACAGGGTTAGGCAGAACCAAACAAGAAAATATCGGATGCAAGTTGCCGAGCGCTCAACTAGGTTGCCTGGTTTGGTCGGCATGGGGTGCCGACACTCTTCGTCCGAGTCAAAGTTGTAATCACCAAAAAGATGAAGATAGAGGTTCGTCCACTTTTCCGAGTCTAGCAACCTCGTGAAAACATCCCCGTATGGCTTTCGAGTAGAGAAAAAGTATCTGCCAGATGCTTTGTTCCGGGAAAGAGAAAACAAACCCATTAGGTCTGGCATAGAAAACTCCAACCTCTCCCTTTCACATAACGTCTGGATGTAACCTATGATCTGGTAGTCATTCACCAACAGCTAATTGGGTGCAAGCCTAAACGAAAATAGCAATTCCCGAAGGAAGGGTGAGAATGGGAGCCTTAGTCTCCCCTCGGTTATAGCCATTAAAGGGATCATCGTATGGTCTGCCATATACTCAACCTCAGATCCAACCTCTATGTATGTCACCGAAGCTGGGATCGCGTACCGGTGGGAGAATTCTTCAAACTTAGACAACCCCCACGAAAATACTCCAGATAAGGACAGGGCCGATCTCCCCCCGGCGCCATGATCACACCTCCTAAGGCCCTATTCGGCCGGCCCCCCAGGGCCACATAAGTGGGTTCATTCTCGTCCGAAAAATGCCGGACGATATTGGTTCGGCCACCACCCTGGGGATGCCTCAAAGTGGAAGCCTCCAGTGCAGTGAATCTAGTCGGAGTGGACTTTGTCGAGCTAACATCAAGAGTTAACTCCTCCGGAGTCAGTTGAAATAGCGAATTCGAGTCAGATTTAGACGAAGAAGAAATGACAGTGATCCATACTGGTCGTATGGGTGCAGTTGCTGAAGGGTAAGGAGCTCTCCGGAGGATCTTTTTGTGAGAAGTAAGTTCCGTTCGTCTCACCACGAGAGCCTATTTATTGGCCCCTCTCAGCTACGAAGCACAGCTGACAGTATTAATTTTTGTTTCACAAATTCCGAAGTAGATTGTTTAACTGGCGAATCAGGGCCCGACACGTGGCAATACGCTGACGTCCGTATTTAATTATTTCCCTAATACCTATCAGGTGACATCAGCGTAGACGTAGACAAAACTGTTCCCCCGAAGCAAAGCGTCCGGCATCCCAGAATCAATCTTTTCCAACAACCATCCGGCCTCAATTTGATTCCTTCTGTATTTCCCACTAAAGCAAGAGACTAACTTAAGCATCGGAGGCTCCGTTGGTCACGACCGACTGGCAGGCACTGACCTTTGTTTTACAGGAGCCAAGCAGGAGGACATAGTTTACTCTTTGCAGGGACCATGCAAGCGTCCGGATCAGTGACCGATGACCAACAACCAGAGGGCCATCCATCGGAGGAGTTTTAGTAGAAAACCAGCCACCACAGTTAGCATACAAAAAATGAGCTCAATTAAATAATTATTGATGTCTCATCCGGTGTTTTAAAATATGTTAATTTGCAATTAGTAGTGAAAAATCACGATAGCTATAGTCATTCTTGGTTCTATATTTAGAACCAACTATAGTGTAGTTCTATTTTAGAACCAGTTTTTGGAACTGCATTGGATTGCATGATTTTGTATTTAGTGTTATATTTTGACTA
>NMUG010012738.1:0-10289 GCA_002855965.1 Monotropa hypopitys
CCGCTGCTACAACATCCACCATTGATGCTGCCAATGCCATCCCCCAAGTATCCACAACATCCACTGCGGCTCTGCCCCCCAAACCCACCAACAAGCACATCAACCACCCCTTTACCAAGCCAACTCTCCACCACAGCTGCTATGACCTCCAGCACTATCATCACCAACTTTCCCCTGGTAACTCTTCCACTCCCTAATGCTCAAGACGTTGATCTCCCTACTGCCCCAAGAAACACTGCACAGATGAAGCCATCCCCAAGTTTGATGAGAGCCTCTTTGCTGATGACCCCTTTGAGCCCCACATATGGAAGCCTATTCTTTACAAAGATGGTGGTGGACAGAGGGTCCTTACTGGGGATTCAATTGCTGAATCCTCTACTGCCATTGGCGTAGCTGAAGCACCATTTCTCCCAACAGACATGATCCTGGAGCAAAATACTGATGACACCTCCTTTTATGAAAAAATCCTCTATGACTCTATCAAGGTACGTTATCCAACCCTCTTCTACCCTTCTCACTGATTTGGTTTTGACTAGTACTTTACCTTCCATTCTTTGCAGACCGTTCAATGCGCAACCCTTCTAAAGGTGGACATGGCCAACTCTACGAGGGTCTCTGAGGCTGAGAAAAAGGCTGGATTGTTGAAGGCCAAGACTGCCGAGCTAGGCAGGGAGCTCGTGGTAGAGAAGGGCAAGGTCCTAGCCTTAGAAATGGAAAAGGTGGACATGGCCAACTCTACGAAAATCAAGCTCGAGCTTGTTCAGGCAGAGCATGAACGAGAAATGAAGAAAAAAGACGAACTCCATGAAGACGCCATCAAGACCCTAGAAGCAAGAGTACAACGTAGAGACAAATCATTGAAAACTGCGCAAACCACAAACGATAAGCTGATAGAGGACATGACTGCCATCAAGGAGAAGGAATACGATCGAGGGTGTGCGGAGACTGTGGCCAACTATACAAAGCAATTCCAGGAGCAGCTCCCAACACTCACTAACTCCTTCTTTACCAGGTACTGGGACTCAGCTCTTGATTTCTACGGAGTGGCATGGGATTCCCCCCTGAGGGCCGTTGCCCCACTCCCAAGTCAGCTTCGTAGAGCTCTCTACACCTGCAGAAGAATCGATTGAGACGGACCTGCCTTCTAAGATTATCATTTCTGAAGAAATGCCCGTGCTACCATCTGAATTCAATGCAGCCGCACTCTCCTACACTGGCAAAGTTCAAGTGGAAGACACCCCCGCACATCTAGATGGAGAGAGCATACTGGATGACCCATTAACTAGAATTTTGGGACCCCTAACTTATCTCACTATGGGGACCACACCGGTTATCGAAACCACTACATCTGTTTCCACAGGACTAGGTGTTGAATCACCCTCAGCAGCTTAAAACGCTTCTCTACTTGGAACTCGAACTTTTTCACTAGGTCTGTAATAATTCTGACTTTGGTGTCAGCTATATGTTGGCACCCGTACTTCGATTATTTTTTATGTTTGTGGGATGGTAGTTAGGATACGTGACCATTTTGTTTATGTTCAACTTCTCGTGTGCTTTTATAACTTCAGACTTTCATACTTGCTTCGTGCATACTTTGCTTCTGTACTACTAATGAACACACTGCATACTTTTGCCGCATTGTAACATATCTGCAATGACCAACATATTGGTCTCTTCCCTACATTACCCTGTGCGCGAGCTTTCGAGTTTCCCACACTTTTTAGGCCTTAGGCAACTTCGTTTGCTTCCTCGGCCAAGGACTGTTAGTACCCCATGAGTTTCTCACTCATTTGAATCTGGGCTGCCTTGGGACTTCTCATCCCCTAAAGGCAGTGTAGATTCAGGATCACCCTAGACCCTTGTGGGTTTCCCTCGTTTAAATCAGGGCTACCTTGGAATTTCTCATTCTTTAAAGGTAATGTATTTGATTTAGGACCACTTTAGACCCTTTGGGTTTCCCCACCCGTTTCAAACCGGGGCCTTCTTGGGACTTCTCATCCTCTAAAGATGACTTTTGGTTTAGGAACCCATATAGATATGGACCTTCTAGGCTTCTCTCCCAAATTCGAACTCAGTACCATGGGATTTCTGGTCCCCTAATGGTGGCATTCTCTGCCTAGCCGAGCTTAGGGACAATGAACCTAGGCCTTCTCAACCCATTCCGAGCATTCTCTACTCGTTTCCATGGCCCCCCAATGAGGAAGTGAAAGTTTTTATCAAACTTTCTCTTGCTCATTTCAAACTACAATCTTGACTTATTCCAAACATACAATTGTCTATCTTCAAAAGGAAAGTAATATCAATTAATACTGCATGGAAAACTGCACTGGATGGATAATGGGCAGAAAGTCTTCATTTAAATTCAACAAACAGTAAGTACATCAGTAATAGTATTTCTTCAAATTTGAGACGTTCTATGTACGAGGAATAGAATTTCCATCTAAATCAACCAACTTGTATGCTCCCTGACCTGCTTTGCCAATAACCTTGTATGAACCTTCCCAGTTTGGCCCTAATTTGCCATCAGCTGGGTCTTTTGTGGTTTCCAAAACTTTTCTAAAGACAAAGTCACCAATGCCGAATAGCGTGAGATAAACCCTCTTGTTGTAGAATCTGGCCAACTACCCCTAGTATGCCACCAATTTGACGAATGCTTGCTCCCTTCTTTCGTCTGGTAAATCCAACTGAACTGAAAGTGCTTGGTCATTGCCCCCCTTGTTCCACTAATATAGTACGGATAGTGGGGATGCCAAACTCCAAAGGTATCACAGCTTCTGTCCCATAGGCAAGGGAATAGGGTGTTTCTCTAGTTGCGCGGCGAGGGGTTGTCCGGTAAGCCCAAAGTACGAGTGGCAGCTCGTCAACCCAGGCCCTCTTTGCCTTTTCCAGCCTCTTCTTAACTCCATCCAAAACGGTCTTGTTCGAGGCCTCGGCTTGACCATTGCACTGTGTATAGCTGACTGATGCATCGCTTCACCGCGGCAACATAGAGAGCCATCCTGTCATCTTTAGTGGCGTACTCTCCTGACACTTGGTTAACCACCAATTGGCTGTCGCAATGAACCAAAATATGTTGGGCTCCACATTTTTGCGCACCAGAGAGCCCTGCTAGCATGGCTTCATATTCTGCTTCATTATTTGAGGCCCTGAATGCCAGTCGGGCTGACTGCTCTAGGATAATAGACTCTGGTGATATCAGCACGATTCTTATATCTGACCCCTTGTTATAGGCTGATCCATCCACGCAGAGTTTCCACAACTCCCCTGCGGATGGCTCATCAACTTGCAGCTCAGGGTGTACAAGATTCTCTTCTATTGGGTTGTGCCGTATTGCCGCTAGGGCTGGTACTGCGGAGAATTCTGCTACAAAGTCAGCAAGTATCTGCCCCTTGATGGCTATTTAGGGCACAAACCTGATGTCATATTCCCCAAGTTCCACTGACCATGTTGCAACCCTCTGAGATAGATCTGCCTTTCTCAGGACAGATCCAATTGGATGGGTTGTTGGTACTTCAACAGGATGAGCCAAGAAATAGTGCAGCAATTTGCGGGAAGCCATGACCAGGGCAAAGATCAACTTTTCTAACGGCAAATACCTGGTTTCGGCATCAAGCAAAGTTTTGCTCACATAGTAGACTGGCACTTGTCTACCTTCTTCCTCCTTAATTAACACCGCACTGATTGCATGATCCGAAATAGCTAAATATGCTGTCAGCTTCTCCCCAAGATTCGGTGTGGAAATCAATAGATGTTTTGCTAAGTACTTCTTCAGTTCCTGGAATGCTTCTTCACAATCTACCCCCCAGGAATAGGTTGCACTTTTCCTTAGCAGCTGAAAGAATGGTCTGCATCTGTCGGATGAGCGGCTGATGAATCTGTTCAGTGCGGCAACCATCCCTGTCAAGCATTGCACTTCCTTAGTCGTTCTCAGACTTTGAAGATTTTGCAAGGAAACTATATGGTTGGGGTCTGCCTCAATTCCTCTCCTGGTAACAAGATGTCCTAGGAACTTGCCTGACCTCACCCCAAAAGCACATTTGGAGGCATTTAACTTCAAGTCGTACTGCCGCAAAATGCAGAAAGTCTAACACAAATCAGATATGTGGGATTCCGGCTCCTTGGACTTGACCACCATATCATAAATGTATACTTCCATGGTATTTTCCAACAATTCTTTGAACATCAATGTAGCCAATCTCTGATAGGTGGCACCTGCGTTTCTCAGTCCAAAAGGCATCACCTTATAACAGTACAAACCCAAGAGAGTGATAAAAGCAATTTTCTCTTGATCGGGTTCATACATGGCAATCTGGTGGTAACCCCTATACGCATCCAAGAAGTGCATACCCTACTGTAGAGTCCACTAGTTGGTCAATCTTTGGCATGGGAAAACTATCTTTCGGACATGCCTTGTTGAGACTAATGAAATCGACACAAACCCTCCAAGCACCGCTCTTTTTCTTCACAACAACAACAGTATTGGACAGCCATTCGGGGTAATACACCTCCCTAATAGCCTTGGCCTCCAACAGACGGCTGACTTCCTCCATAACTCCCTCCGCATAGTGTGCGGCTGAACGTCTTTGTCTTTTCATAACTGGTTTATGGCAAGGATCCACGTTGAGGTGATGGCATATTATGCTTGGCTCAACCCCAGGCATCTCTGCTGGGTCCAAGCAAATACATCAACATTTTCCCTAAGCACCCTTTCATATTCAAGGGCTTTCTTCCTTGAGAGTTCATCCCCGAGGAGGAAGTACCTATCATTGTCTGACTCATGGGAAAGAACCTTTCTCAAGCTTTCGACCAAAGGGGTGCTCGGGTCCACACCCATATCCTCTAGAACGGGCTGGTCGGGCACCTCAATGATTTAACATGCTTACACTTTGGCCCTGCCTTGATTGAAACAAGAAAGCAATTTCAGGATGACTTCTAGTTCCCTCGAATGCTCTCCACCCCCTTTGGGCCTGGAAATTTGATCAGCTGATGGTAGGTAGACGGGATAGCCCCCATTCTGTGCATCTACATCCTTCCCATAATTGCATTGTAGGTTGATGGTACATCGATGACCAAGAACTCCACATCTTTGGTGTCATGCCCTGCTCTGACCGGCAACACTATGGAACCAAGAGGCCACATTGGCTCTGCACTGAAGCCAATCAAGGGTATCCACACTTCCTTTAAATCCTCCTGAGTCAAGCCCATCTTTAAGAAAACTTGCAAATACAAAATGTATGTAGAGCTGCCCTGATCTATCAATATCCTCTTAGTATCAAATCTGTTGATATTCAAGGTGACAACTAAGGCATCGTTGTGTGGCACAGTGAACCCCTCCAAGTCTTCATTTGAGAAGGCTATCTACACGGTGTACCCTTCATCCTCCCTCTGTCTCTTCTGTCCGAGCTGCAGCACATTGTGCTCTGACGCCTGCTTCCTACCTGAAGCCCTCGATTCTCGGAGTGGAACCTGCTCTTCCCCCCATGAAGTATACGGATCACTACAACAGGAGGGAGGTTCTCACCTGAGCGATCACCACCTCCAACCATTCGTACTCACCTGTTGTTTTGCACGGGGGGTTGAGCTAGGTATTGCTGCAAGTGACCTGCCTGTACTAGCTCCTCCAGAAATTGCTTGAACATCATGCAATCCTCGATTTTGTGACCATATTCGCTATGGTAATTACACCTCAGACCAGTTGCTTCCAACTCTGCTTGGTTTCCCCCTTGTTGGGCTGGCCACCTCCAATATGGCTCAGTTTGCAATGGGTTGTTGGATGTGCGGCTTGCCTCTCTGTTAGCCTCTTCTTCCAACTTGGCGTGCTGCTCAACCCTTTCCATGAGCTCGGGGAAGGATTCCACCGGGTTCAAGGTTAAAGACTCCCTTAGTTTCTCACCAAAAGGGAGTCCTAACCTGAACATTGAAACTGTTTGCTTTTTAGTGCAATCTTCTACATCATTATATGTCTCCACGTACCTACTCGCATACTCACGTAGAGACTCATTTGACCGTTTTCTCAACGAAGTCAAAGAGTCAAAATGCTTTGGAGCTGCGTGGCTGGTCATGAAGCGTCCAACAAACAACTCTGCGAGCTGCCCAACCGGTGACAGAGTGTGCGGGCAACTTGTAGTACCAAGTGAGAGCCATTCGTACCAGATTGGATGTAAACATTCTGTAATACAGGAACTCATCACCCTTATAAAGAATGAGAGTCTATTGAAAGTCTTTCAAGTGAGCCACAGGGTCCACCTTTCTATCGTACTTAAAAAAATTTGGCAACGCAAAGCCCTGGGAATCCTGTAGTCTGAAATTTCGCGAGAAAGGGGAGTTGTGGTGATCTGCTGGACCGCCCTTCTCACACTCTCCTGGGCTGTAGCCCTACCCCTGAACCTCTCATCTATCCATCTTCTCAACTCCTCCATTTGTGGATTAGCTTCCCCGGGTTCTGGGCAGATCTGGCTTGAGCCCTGTTACGTAAATGATCTCTCAAATCTGGCACTGAGTTCACTGATCTGGCTAGCTGAGCCCGGTTTGCACGACGTGACCCCTGCTTTATATCCTGCTCTGGTGCTCACTAAGTTATGGAGGATCCCTGACCACCCTTCCCCTTCTAGGAGGAGGGGGTAGAGCATGCACTCCCCTGTTTGCACCACCCTTTGATCCTTGAACGTTAGGCGCCATCCTCTGGCCCCCTAGTGTTCTTGGATAGGTGTGGATGTTTTGCCTCCCGGGGATGACCAAAGGTCGGTTTCCCTGTGGTGCTCCATCTTTCTGCCTCACCATCTTCTCCATCTGACTCTCTAATCGTCGTATCGTTTCCCCTTGAATCCTAACCATTTCGACCAAATCTTTATTTCTAACAGACTTGGACTTTGGTTGAGATTGAGAATCCAAGGACCTGAAGTGACTAGAACTCTCATCTTCCACATCGTACTCATCCTTGATGTTCAAGCGTTCCTCATCCTCTTCGCGAATAGCATCGGTCGTTCCTACTTCCTTCCGTTTGCTCGAGCGCCCCCTTAGAAAAATATGAAATTGGGATTGGCTCTTCATCTTCTAGGTGCTGAGGGTGGAGTGTGGTTGTTTCTCTGGGTTCCTCGCCCATCCCCAACATTCCTGTCTCCTTCCGGCATCTGTTCTGTTTCATTGTCTCTGATAACTGCCATCGATGCTTCAACCTTTTCCAACGCGAACCTTTTCCTTCAAACTATGTGTGGATTTCCCACAGAAGGCGCCAATTATCGATGGTGAATACCTCCACTGTCGTTAAATGCTACCGATGGGCTTAACTTAGAACTCCTTCCTTATTCAACGTTCCTCAATCACTGTTCGATCTTATTAAACGAATCTGCAACCAAAGAAAATGGTTAGAAGACCCCCCGCCACTATGGCTTGGAAGGCCCTCCGATGATTAAGTTAGTTCCAAATGGAATAACCAAATCCTTATCGAAACAGAAAGAATAGAGCAAAGAAAATCAGTCAGAGTCCGAATGTATCAGAATGTACCTTCCACATGTGAAGAATCTGCCTTTTGTATCTCCGCTCTCTTCATTAATTATGACCTTCCAACTCCTTGACTTCTCATCAAAGAGGGGGAACGAACGTGGATAGAAGACTCCTCGTCTTCCTCCCCGTCGCATCCTTTCATCTTCTTCCCTTATCTTCTTGTCAGCACATAACGATTCAAGTGACCGTGTAAGAGTAATACGTACATCCATTGTCAGTAACTAACCAATTGATGTCTGTACGTACTATAGCCGCACTGCCATAATGTCCTTTTAGACCTAATCATGACTGCACTATACGCAAGGATGTGCACGGGCTGACTATATTACTTCGGTTAAGGTCCCAATATTAATCCTTATACGACTAATCCAACTAAATTATCCACAATATGACAAGCATGCTCTTAAACAGATTCTTCTTACACTGTTGGACATGTCACCAGCTAATCATGGGTAATCTAATTAGCCACGCCAATACTCCTACGTGGCCCTCGCACAGACGTCCTAATCTCACAGAGATGATCTAATCCGTGGTGCCAAACAAGGAGATATGACCAGATCACACATAATAAGTTGTCGTGTGTCATCTGTACTTTATCCCTCAACGGAGGACTATAAATTAATGGATGAGATCATTTGTACATCAATCCTATAAAACTTCAAAGTCTTGGAAAAACTCAATTGGTAGCCAAGTAAGCGGGATTTAGGAATAAATATTGAGAAAGTCTTATGTACTTATATATTGTGTTCATTGGGTAAAGAATTTTATTACCCATATCGTCTTTGCTCAATATCAAGGGTAGGGTGCTTGGTACACAAGAGTTTGCGTGGAAGAAACGGATGTTTCCGTGAGGACTCACGTTCAAATCTTGCGACTGTCATGATGTATGTATTAACCACCGGACGTTTAGTCCCGTGGTATGAGCCTCATACTGGGATAATTCTAGTTTTACGGGACACCCCTCGTATAGTCGGTTCGAGTCCCACTAGATGGAGCATAAAATGCACTAGTCTGGACGAGACCTTCTCGGGGGCACATCCACACATGACAAACAGTCAGGGGTGGAATCATTGAGCGAGTCCGCATTTACAGATTCTCTCGTCGAATCCTTGTGGTGGGTCGAATCCTTGTGGTAGGCTATGGGGTGAGCCCCCTAAGGGTAAGGTGCTTGGTTGAATTAACTTGGAAAGAAAAAGCGAACAAAATATTCGTGTGTGTATGAAACACAAGCAAAAGTAGGGCGGTGACATAAGGCACTACTACCTTCATCAGTTACTCCACCCGGGAGGTTACTTTTCTACCTTGGACTTCGTTTTCATACAAAGATCAATGAGAAGTGGTCTCCACAAAAAAAGATCAGCCGCTCGAAGAAATCAGTTAGTTGGCCCATCCACTCCGATTTCCCTTTCTGCTTATGAATTCATATTTTCTGTAACAATAATATATAATTGTCACGTCTATAGGGTTTTCCTACTGTTCCAGTCTTTGTCATTGCAAGATTTATGCTGTTATGCACAACTTTGTTTATTCCGCTTACTAGTCCATACACTGAAAACATCAAATTGGCACATCACTTCCCTTTCTCTCTACTATTTCATTTCAAATCAGGGTTTCTCTCTTTACCTACGAGCTCGCCCGATCTCACAGGTGCCCTCTCGTTCTGCAAATGTTCTTTTTCCAGTTATCTTTAGTGGGTACTTTAATCTTTTTGTTGCTTGTACTTTGAATACCAAGAATTATATTTTTCCTGTTGTAGCTGTATAAGAACCCTTGATTTCTGTTTCCACTGGAGTTGTTTGATCTATTTGGCTTTTGTGCGTTGACTATTGTTTTATCTCTCAGGTGCCCTCTCTTCTTCTTTCAGTAATCTTCGATGGGTATTTGATCCTTTTCGTACTTGTTATATGAATACCTCGATTTTCTTTTCTGGTACTCTGTAGATTTCCTGTTCCGTTTGTGCCCAAAAGAACCCCTGTCTGTTTCCCTCGAATTCCGAGATTTCATCCCTGATGGCCTGTGGAATTTTCGATCTGCTGGCTTGGGTTTGCACCATATTATCTTTGTTCTGCTTTTCTAGTGGTTTTAATCCCGCAGACGAGTACTTGATAAACTGCGGGTCAGCCTCCAACATTACGTTGGGCAGTCGAGTTTTCGTGGCTGATAGCTTCTATTCAAACCTCCTTTCAACCCCACAAAACATATTGGCCAATATCTCTTCAAATTCGATCCCATCCTCAGACAATTCACCCCTCTACCAAACAGCAAGGATATTTTCCGCACTCTCTAAATACACTTTCCCCATCAGCCAAAGTGGCCGACACTGGATTCGCCTTTATTTCTTCCCATCTGTTTATGGGAATCACAACTTGAGCTCAGTGAATTTCTCTGTATCTGCCCAAACTTATAACCTCCTCAGCAATTTTTCACCGAGTAACGCATCTTTCATAGAATTCTCGGTAAACGTGACATCAATTTCCCTTGTAATAACCTTTACCCCCTCGGACAATTCATTGGCCTTCCTTAATGCCTTGGAAGTTGTTTCAGTCCCTATGACTCTCATTACTGACAATGCCAATTTGGTTAACCCTGCGGGTAGTTTCCATGGTCTGTTGACACAGGCACTTGAGACAGTTGCTAGGGTAAATATGGGGGGACCCTATGTCTCACCTGGAAACGATACGTTATGGCGCAGTTGGGTTTCTGATCAAGTTTTCTTAGTAGCAAAGAATCTCGCGGCGAACACAACAAATGTCGCAGCAGTTAAGTATCCAACGGGTGGAGCCACA